>PVKZ01002522.1:0-216361 GCA_004027375.1 Macroglossus sobrinus | reverse complement strand
CAACATCAGTTTCTGGCACAACCAAAGCCTGGTACGGTGAGGGTGCCCCATGTCCACCCCGCCCCTGCCCCCTTATGGCTGTTCTGTTGAACACACTGGTTTGACTAAACTCAAGCCTGGGGAACCATCTTGGAAACAAACTGTTTTCAATTCATCACTTTGGAAATTCCTGCTAGAGGAATAAGAGAAGCTTTTACTCACTGTATATTCCAGGCGTCTTTAAGTTGCAAGTGATAGAAAACCAACTCCAGCTAATGTAAGCACAAAAGGGAATTTATTGGCTCATGTAAATAAAATGTCCGGGGCTTCAGGCACGGCTGGATCCAGGGGGTGGTACAATGCCATAACGGCTCTGTGGAGGCTCTGAGGAAGGAAATGCTGGGGTGAGGCTGGCGGGGGGTCTCTTTCCATCTTTCAGCGATGGTCTTCTGCCTTGGCTCTCTACCCTGTGACAAGATGGCAGCTGAAGAGCTGGCCTTCTTTCTCCTCTTCTCAGAAAAGCAGGCTCTTTCTCATGGTGCAAACTAGAATGGAATCCTAATGGTCCAGCAGGGTCCCGTGTCCACCCCAAAACCATCACTGAGCCCAGGGGTGTGGAATGTGTGGATTGTCCAGGCTTGGGTCACATGGCCCAGGGACCAGGCTGGATTCATCGGAGGTGGGGTGGGTCCTCGAGGGAAGGGTAGATGTTGATGCCAGAAGAAGAGAAAGGGCTGCGGGGTGGGCACCAGTCCTGACGCTTGTGCTCGTCTGTCCCTGGCGTTCCTGAAGAGCCCAGGCTTTGCGCTCTGGCCCTGTCTTCCCATCAGCCTCTCCTGTACACTTCCGATTTCATCATCATCCTTCCCTTTCGTTCCTCTGGGCCTTTGCCTCTGCAGTTCCCCGTCACCTGGAATGTCCTCGCTCCACTTCTGTCGCAATCCAAGGTGTCCTCTAAGGCCTCAGGGCCCCAGTTGTCCCTTCCCTCCTCAGGACTCCCCTTCCCCTTCTTCCGTGGTTTTCCATGTCACTTCCTGTGTCATGGCCACCACCTGTCCACCCACATGGCTTACCATCAGGGTTGTCTGTGGATGAATCTCTCTCTCCCACCCTGGGAAGGGTCTGGACCATTATCATGCCCCACAAGTAGGAGCGGGAAGGGGATATTTAATTAGAGAGCGCCTACTGTATGGGCCAGAGTTGGGCACTCAAAGATCCTCCTCGCCTTTAATTTTTCTACCACCTTTATGACTTAGTATAAATGATCCCATTTTGCAAATGAATCACCTGAGGCTCAGAGCTCTGCAGCTTGCCCAGGTCACTCTGAGTCCATGTGAAGGTGGGGCTAGAATCTGGGTCCACCTGATGGCAAAGCCCAGCCAGCACACGGTAAAATGTTGACAGGATGCCGCTGAGTCACCTTAGGCCTCCAGTGTCCAGACCTTGACCTGTGGCCCTCCCCTGCACCCCTTGGATGCACCCAACTCCACTCCAGCATCTCCCCTTAGGAAGGCTACACGGTGAACTGTGTCTTCTGGAAGGAGGGAGCCAGCAAGCACCGCTGGGGGGTGTGGAGCCCTGAGGGTTGTCGCACCGAGCAGCCCTCGCCTACCCAGGTGCTCTGCCGCTGTGACCACCTGAGCTACTTTGCTGTTCTTATGGTATGTGGGGGTCAGAGCTGTGGAAGGTCCCATGCCTAGGACAGAGGAGGAGGGGAAAGGCTGGTGCAAGGGACAGGAAATCCTACTCAGATGGGCTTGGTGCGGGGGAAGGAAACTTATGGGCTTGTGTTCCTGAAAAGGCTGGGTTAGGCTTCAGGCATGGCTTGATCCAGGGGCTCAGTCTCACCGAGACAAGCCTCTGTCTCTGTTTCTCAGTTGTGCTGGCTCCGTGCTGGTTTAGCCCTCAGACTGGATCTCCCCATGGAATCATAATATGGCTGCCAGCACTCCCAGGCTCATGTCCTACTAGCTTTTCGGCCAGTAGAATGAAAACGTCTCTTACCCAATTCTGCCAGCCAAAATCTTGTGACTGAGTCCTATCAACCGGTGTGTTACATGCACATCCCTTGACCAATCACTGGGCAGGAGGAGGGAGGGTTCTTACAAGCCAGGCCTGGTGCACCTGTGCATACAGAGGGAGAAGTGGTGTGTCTGCCTAGAGAGTAAAGGAGGGGAGGTTCTCACAAGGAGGGGAGACTGGAGTTGAGAGCGGGGGAAAGCCTCTGTGTCTGCCGTGGCTTTTTTCAAGCCAGGACCGTGGTGCAGATTGTGGGACAAGGGCGCGTGGAGCTGCGGTCTGGCAGGTCTCTGATTGCGCCTGGGTGGGGGCCGTTTCCATGCATCCAGCCTCCAGCCACGCTTTCCTCCCACAGCAACTGTCCCCAGCCCCCATCCCTGCAGGGCTGCTGATGCCTCTCACCTACATCTCCCTGGTGGGCTGCAGCATCTCCATCACGGCCTCCCTGCTCACCATCCTGCTGCATTGTCACGCCAGGTAGTCCCCTGCACCGATGCCGGGCCTGCCCAGCCACTGCTGCTCAGCACCCCCGCTTTCTTACTTGGTCCCCAAGAGTGGGGTGGGTTCTCCAGAAGGTGGAGTCCAAGAGGCAGGAGACCAGCCTCACTGAGTGGCTGCTGCCAGGTCCCTGCCCCCTCTGGACCTGTGTCCCTGTCATGTGTCCATGAGTCCAAGAGGTGCTGCCGCCTGGGTGATGACCCTGGGCTACAGGGGGACATGCTCTCACCCACAGGAAGCAAAGTGACTCCATAACACACATCCACATGAACTTGCATGCCTCCGTGCTGCTCCTGAATGTCACCTTCCTGTTGAGTTCCGCACTGGCCAGGCCCTCCGTGCCCAGGTCAGCATGCATGGTGCTGGCCGCCATCCTGCACTATGCACTGCTCAGCTGCCTCACCTGGATGGCCATCGAAGGCTTCAACCTCTACCTTCTCATTGGGCGTGTCTACAATATCTACATTCGCAGATATGTGTTCAAGCTCTGCGCAGTTGGCTGGGGTAAGCATGGCCTCCCTCCCCTCTTGCTTCCTGAGACTTCCAGCTGGACAGGGTATCTGCTTCCTTCTCCTTCTCCTTCTCCTTCTCTGCGTCCTCATCACAGTGGCCACTGCCAAGACCACTGGTCATCATCCCTGCCAACAGCCACCACCACTTCCTACATTACTGTTCTTATCATCACTTCCACTTCCAAAACCTTCATCACCATCCCCTCCAATCCCACCATCACCTCCATCACCATCACCTCCATCACCACCATCATCTCTATCACCTCCATCACCTCCATCACCATCACCACCATCACCACCATCATCTCCATCACCATCACCTTTAACACCACCATCACCTCCATAACCATCACCTCCAACACCACTTTCACTACATCCCCACCACCACCGCCATCATCACCACCATCCTCATCCTCATCTTCACCACCACCTTTGGCACTACCATCATTATTATCTCTAACACTGTCCTAATTTCTCTCTTTATTATCTGTTTCCTTATCAGTTCCCCAACCCCGTCTCATATTAGCTCCCAGACACCACCTCCTGCATGTGATCGCTACTGCTGCCACCACTGTCCCACCCTAGAGCCCTTACTCATGTCACCTTGGAGAACAACCTTCTCTAAGACCACCAGGCCAATTCCTCGGAAGCTGAATCACAGCAGCTGGGGGCTCAGAACACTCTTTTCCCTACCCCACCTGCCCAGTGGAATTCTGTCTCGGCAGCCCCAGGGACCCACGACCAGCCTGTCCCTGAGGCCTCCTGACAAGTGCTGAGCCTCTGTCCCACTCCGCAGGGGTCCCAGCCTTCTTGGTGCTGCTCCTCCTTGCTGTTAAGAGCTCAGCTTACGGCCGTCGCGTGATCCCGCTCTCCGACAGCCAGGGAAATGGCACGGGCTTCCAGGACATGTCCATGTGAGTGTGTGCAGGGCTGTGGCAGGCTCCTTGCCAGAGTGTCCTGTAGGCAGGGCACTGGCTGTGGGCAGAGCCATTCCTTCTAGACAGTGCTCTGGCAGTGAAAAGGGATGATCTGTGTCCACATTCATGAACTTGAATGAAGTCCCAAAATAATGTTCAGTGACCCTTGTGACAGGTCTGAGCTGGGAGATTGGACCTGGTTCAAGAGGTGGTCCAGAGGCCCAGGAATCAGTGGCTTCTGGCCTTGGGAGCCACACTGACCTTGGCACTTCACGTTTCCCCTGCAGATGCTGGGTGCGGAGCCCTGAGGTGCACAGCGTCCTGGTCATGGGCTATGGTGGCCTCACATCCCTTTTCAACCTGGTGGTGCTGGCCTGGGCGCTGCGGGTCTTACACAAACTGAAGGCCCGGAAGAAGGCGCCAGGCTCCCGGGCCTGCCGGGACACCGTCACCGTGCTGGGCCTCACCGTGCTGCTGGGCACCTCCTGGGCCTTGGCCTTCTTCTCCTTTGGCGTCTTCCTGCTGCCCCAGCTCTTCCTCTTCACCATCTTCAACTCGCTCTATGGTGGGTCCTGTGGGTGGCCTGGAGGATGTCCCCCGGGTGTCGTGCACAGCTGGCAGATGTTTACCGCTGTTCAGGACCGGGGTGGAAATCCAGCCTCTAACAAGCTGCTTGGGGGCTGCCTCCATCCAGAGAAAGGGACACCGCCTTGCAATCTGCACGAAGGCACCCTCTGGGCTAGCAGCGGCCGGGCCCTCCTGCTCCTATGCTCTGGCCCTCTGGCCTCTGACAGTAAGGAATGCTGAGAATTCCTCCTGGGCCTCAGGGAGGCCCAGCTCATCCCGTTCAAAGAGATGCCCGGATGCTGGGAGAGGCCTCACGCCGCTCCTGTGATGCCGACCAGCCTTTTGCTTGCAGGTTTCTTCCTCTTCCTGTGGTTCTGCTCCCAGAAGTGCCGCTCGGAGGCAGAGGTGGAGGCGGAGATGGAAGCATTCAGCTCCTCCCAGACGACGCAGTAGTCAGCTTCCTGGCCCAGAGCGGCTAGCCTCTCTGCCTGCAGCCAAGGCCCTGGCTTCTACTAGAGAAGGCAGACGCCAGAGGCCCCTGTGCCCTCCAGGGAGGCTTTCCGCCTCCATGGGTTCTCCGGGCCCAGAGGGCAAGGTGTTGCTCGGCCTCGAATGGCATTTTCTGCTCTGGGGTAGGTCCGACCCCACCGGGGGACAGCAAGCTTCACCCTGATGTCCGGGCCTAGCTGGCCAGCCAGGCCTATGGGCAGAGCACTGGCCTGGGAGGCAGGAGGCCACGTTTCAAGGACTGGCTCTGAGTCCTACTGTATGACCTTGGACCTATCAGTTTTCAGTGACCCTGGCTTTCCTCATCTGTGACATAGGGCAGATGGCTTTGGTCCTGCCTAGCCCGAGAGCTTTGTGAAGCCAAATAAGACCAGTGGGGAGAGTCACAGCAGGTCCCATTCACCCCACCTGCCTGCTGGGGTGTGGCTCCTGCCAGCCTGCTCCTGCCATCTTCCTCTGGGCCACAGCCTGGCCCAGTGCCCAGTGTCTGAGACCTTACCAGCCTATGCCCAAATCCTCCCCACAATCCAATTTACGATGACCCCCAACTCCAAGGCCACGTTTTGCAAAGCTTGGAAAGTCCTGTCCTTCCCAGAGGCTCCTCTTCCCTCCAGTGCTCTCCCAAGACGCTGTAGGCCCCTTAGACGGGTGGCCGGGGTCGTGGAGCTTCCGGGGATAGGAGGCGATCACCTCTTTCCCCACCACCTGAGCCAGTTGAGCCTCAGTGACCTGGCTACTTGATGATTGTGCAGAAGTGAATTTCCCTTTGTAGGCATGAGGCTGTGGGTTCTAAACGCAGAGAATCAGGGCGGACCTCGACCTGTCTGTCAGACTTAGTGAAAGACTCGTGAAGCCAGAGCTTTTCCAAGGCTGCACACCAGGGGGCGCTGCTGGCCTGTGCTCAGAGGCTGTGGGCTCCAAAAAAAAAAAAAAAAACGGTGTCTGGCAATGCTGCTCTCCCTTGCCTGTGGACACCACACATCAGATGGAGAGGCCCTGCCTCCAGGGCTGCACCTGCCGAGTGACTGGCAGGAGGAATGCCGGAACTGTGTATACGGCCATTCCTCTCTTTTCCCAACACAGCTGCCTCCTCTGGCTCTTGGGATCTGGTGCTCTGGGCATGCCTGGCACCAGGGCCGTGGGCTGGAGCAGGCTCTCAGGGCCCCTCTCCAGACCCGCAGACAGATGTTAACGACTTCGAATGGCACAGGGAGGGAGCTGGAGGTGGATCCCTTTTGTTATGCCCTCTGTTCATTTCCTGGTGCAGAGAGGTCTTCGCTAGGTGACGAGTGAGTGGTCCAGGACTGCCTAGGCTCAAAGGCCAGCTCTGCCGTCACTAGCTCTATGTGGACAATCCACCCAACCTCTCTGTGCCTTGCTTTTCCCATCGGTAAATAGGGGCGATAGTAGTGCTTATTTCGAAGGTTCGATAAAACAATCCATGTAAAGAGGCTTAGCACAGAGTAAGTGTTCAATAAATCATCATTATCGTCGTTAGTATTTTTGCTATGATTACTAACAGCGTCCGCTGAGTCTCAGAGGCCAACCTGTCTAAGCCCCAGCTCTGCTCAGCGTCAACAGGCCCAGCACCTCCCTGGGCACATTCTGCTCCCCCTCGGCTTGGCTACCTGCCCCCCGCCCCCCACTTTCCCCAGAGTGCCCTCTACTCTAGCTTTGCTGGCCTCTGCGGTTTAGGACTATTCCCCACACAGTGCAGCCTCCACGCTGTTGCCACATGTCCCCTGATCTCTCAGTTTCCTAGTCCTCTGTTCTCCTTAAATTCCTGATGTGGCTCGTTTACCACATCCTCCACGAAATATCCCCAATTTCCCCCACAGAGAAAGTGTCTTTCCCATTCCAACTCCAGACAGAGTGTCCCCCAACCTCTATCAAGGTGATGTGAGCCCCCAGCCAAGTCGCCCTGGTTTAGCCCAGCTTTGACTTGTACCAGGCTCCTCAGGCCTCGGGGTGGGCCCCCATGCTAATGAGAGCACTAGGGGATCATGGGAACCTCCAGCCTCTGTCTTAGGCAGCCCTGGGGAGCGGTGACCAGGATGCATTGGCAGCCAGGTGAAGCAGAGCCTTGCCTGGGGCCTCCTTCCTCACCCCCAGTCCAGGCCTAGCAGCTTAGACCTTACCAAGCCCAAGGCTACCCAAGGGAGGATGTGGCCATTGGTGACATGAAATGGGTCTGGTGGTTCCAGGAAATGCCCCAAGCATGTGGCCCTGAGCCCCATTGGGGTCCAGGCTCTGGGCTGGGCCCACTTCCTGGAAATGCCCAGCCTAGATGTGGGGGCAAGGATGAGGGACATCAAGCGAGCTGGGACTCCCTGCCCTCCCTTCACTGCCAACAGGGTCCTGGCTACCCCGGCTGGGCACTGGACCCCGCTCCCATGGGGGTCTTCCAAGCTAGCAGGCGGGTACAGCAGGTGGTGTCTGGGGACCCCTGCTCAGGGCCAGGAACCCTGAGGAGGCACCCGGTGAAGCATGACAAGCAGAAACCAGGGGCCACACATTAGAAGCCTCTGAGCTGTTTTGTTGCTGTTTTCTCTGAAAAGCAAGGTCACCTCCAGGACTCTCCAGGGGTCTATCTCATGGTGCTCCCCACCCGTTACCCTGGTCTGGAGCCAGCCTCCATCCCTTACAGAGCCTCCTCACAGGCCTCCCTGCCGCGCCACCCCCAGTCCAAGCTTCATTCAGAAGCCAGAGGAAATTTTCCACCCTGCAGCCTGACCAGGTCCCTCTCTGCTAAAACACTTCCACACCCTCCCCTCCTCATCACCAAACTCCCCAGGGAGCTCAACCGCCCTAGAGGGCGTGGTCCAGCCTGTGCCCGCTTCTCCAGCCCATCTCCCCCGCTCCCTTCTGTCCTCACCCTCCTCCATCCTGCCACACGGAGCCACTTTCAGCTGCCTGAACAGGTTCTTTCTCACCTCCAGGCCTTGGCTGGCACAAGCTGTACACTTGGCCTGGAACACTGTTCCTCAGCCCCTTTCTTGTGTGGAAAGACAACAACTCAGTCTTAAGACCTCAGCTTCGTCCCCTCCCCTGATGTGTCCGTGCCTGGACTCGGAAGCTGCCCCTGATCTCCAAAGTCTAAGATGGGACCTCCTCTGGGCCCCCTCACCCCTGCCCTTCCCCACAACACGAGTTATTTCTCTGTACTGCGACTGCCTGCATTCCAGTCTGTCCCAGCTGCCAGATGGAGGGCATTTTGGGGACAGGTGCTATGCAACCCTTGCTCATTCATTCATTCATTTATCACATAATTGTTACGCACACATCATATTCCAGGCACCGCCCTAGTTGCTGAGGATATGAGAATGAACAAGTCATCCCATTCTGGTGTGGGGAGGGGAGGGTGTTAGATAAGCAACTTAACAAATAAATGTGATTGGTGACATGTGCTATGAAGAAAACATAAAGGAGGATGAAGGGACAGAAGTGGCCAGGAGCTTAGGTCTCAGCAGGAGAGATCTGGGGTGCTGGAGTTGGGGGTGCAGGCAAGTGTCACAGAGCTGGCCTGAACTGGCTGGGTGCCTGGAGGGAGGGGTGGTCCCAAGGCCAGAGTCCGGTAGAGATTTTTGCCAGGCAGTGATCGTGATCTTTGGGAGAGCTACGAGCGGGGAAGGTGGAAAGTTGTGCCTGTTCTGAGAAAAAACTCTCGTGGGAGCTGAGGCGGCACAGGGTTGGGGTGCCCTCTGCTATTGGCAGGAGCAGAAGTAAGCTCAGTGCAGAAGAAAGTTTTCCCACCTTCGGTCTGGAGGAGCCCCACAGGGTAAGATCGACTGACTGATAAGCTTAAATGCAAAACTTGCCAAGTCACAGGAAGGTATGTTGCCATGAGTTACAGCAGAGAAAAAGAAGCGACAGATTTATACTCCCAGAGAATATGACACCAAGGCACAGGAAACAAAATAAAAAATAGGCAGATTGGACTTGATAAAAATTAAAAAGTTTCGTGCATCAAAAGACACTATCCACAGAGTAAAAAGGCAACCCACAGAATGGGAGAAAATATTTGCAGATCATATGTCTTTAAAGGAATTGATGTCTAGAATATACAGAGAACTCAGAAAACGCAACAGCAAAAAAAAACAAACAACTTGATTCAAAAATGAGCAAAAAAAAACTTGAGTAGACATTTCTCCTAAGAAGATATATAAGCTCGTGAAAGATGTTCAACGTGGCAAATCTTTAGGGAAATGCAACTCAAAACTGCAATGAGATATTATCTCATACCCATTAGGATGGCTACTATAAAAAAAAAAAAACAAACAGAAAATGACAAGTATTGGGGAGGATGTGGAGAAACTGGAATCCTTGTGCACTGTTGGTGGAAACAGCATGAAGGTTCTGCAAACGATAGAATGTAGAATTACCATATGAGCCGGAAATTCCAGAGGAATGCAAAACACTAATTTGAAAAAGACATATGCAGCCCTATGTTCATTGCAGCATTATTTATAATAGCCAAGATATGGAAGCAACCTGAGTGTCCACTGATAGACAAGTGGAGATTTGTAAGAAGATAAAAATACTATATATTTTGAGAGTGGTGATGACTACATAGCTGTAGTTACTAAAGTTCAGAAATGCTCATTTAAAAAGTGACTTTTTTCCAAGTGTAAATTTACTTTAACAAAACTTTTAAAAATTGAGAGAATGGGGGAAACTGGCAAAGCTACCGTCAGCATGGGACTTTCAAATGCTCCTCTCAATAATTGATGGCAAAACTAAAAAAACTGGCCAAGATATAGAAGATTTGAACAATATGCGGACACAGCTTGATCTAATGGATGTTAATTGACTTCTGCATCCCGCAATCAGATTCTTCTCAAACACTCATGGACCATTTTCAAAAATTGATTGCATACTAGTTTAGCAAGCAAGTTCCAAAACGTTTTAAAGAAGTGATATTATACAGAGCCCTTTTTTTTTTTTTTTACCTCAAAGCAGTAAAGTTAGACAGTAATAACAAAAGCAGAACTAAAAAAAAAATTATAATATGTTTGGAAATTTGTCACAGAGGTAACAGATTGACCAATAAACAGGGAAAAGAGATGTAGAAAGTGATGGAGCCATATGACATTTGACAGCGGAAGCCTGCAGACTTGCGAGCAAGAGGGATTTATTCAATACATGGGGCAGGTAAACCTGGTCATGCATGAGGGGGAAAAATGCAATTGAATCGCTGCCTTGTCGTGTACTCAGGATTAGTTCTAGATGGATTAAGGCCTTACACGTTGAAAGCACAACTTGAATACGGTTTGGAGAACATATAAATTAATATCTTTCTGACTTCAGGGTGGGGAAAGAATTCTTAAGTAAAACACACACACACACACACACACACACACACAAGTATTAACTATGATGGAAGGACTGATACAATTAACCACATTAGAAGTAATCATTTTGTGTTCCAAAAGACACCTTAAAGGAAGTGAAAAGACAAGCCATATCTGGGAGGAGATATAGACACATATAATTGACTCGGGGTTGGTGTCAAGAACCCCTGTGGATCAGTAAAAAGAGAATAAACAACTCGAGAGAAAAACAGGCAAAAGACAGGAATAGGCATTTCACAAAAAAATGAAACAGCTATGGACAGAAAACATGCTTAGTAAGCTCATTGGTGAACAGAAATGAAACGTTATTTTCTACACATTTGATTGGTAAAAAGTACAACATCTGACACTATTAACTGATGGCAAGGATGGGGATTGACAGGAACTCTCAAAATTGCTGGTAGAAGTGTCAGTTGTTTCAAGAGTGTGTCGAGTGTGGAAAAACAGTCTGGCATTTCTTCGTGGACGCTGGCACACCTATGTCCCAGTCCTTCCACTCCCAGGATGGCATCTGAGGAGACGCCTTGGACGTGCACCCAGGGACGTGCCTGAGAATGTTCAGAACGGCACGGTTTGCAATTGTAGAAACACTGGAACCATGTGAATGAAGTCAAGACAGAGGGTGCTGAGTGAGAAAAGCAAGTCCCTGAGGCTAGGGTTTGGTATTCTTTATATAAAGTTTAAAATGAAGCAAAAGGAAATAATATCGAAGCAGGTTATGCCATCCTAAGCTATACAGATGGAGCAAATGAATGATCCCACAAAATTCAGGACACCTCTGGGGTAGGGGAGGGGAAGAGGGGTAAGGGACGGGAGGCTCCAGAATGTGGATTTTATTTGAAGGCAAAGGAGGGTTTGTTTCTAAAGAGAAGAATGATGCAATTCCACTGTGTTCTCGAAAAAATGATGAAATTAAGTGTGGAGTTAGGGAATTGCCACATCTGTGAGTGTCTAGACCTTCTCTGACCCGCATTTTTTCCCTAAAATAGTAGCAGGAAACCTTTGCCTTGGTTGCTCTCTCTCTATATTAGCGCGTTTAATTTTCACAACCCCGTGAGGCAAGTTTGATTATTATCAGACTTGTTATATCCATGAAGAAACCGAAACACAAAAAGATTAAGTGACTTGCTCACCATCACGCAGCTACTCAGTGCTGGAGGCGAGATTCAAAATAGCCTCTGCTTCTCTATCAGAACAGTGCAAGGATGAGAATGACCCCACTGGACAGCGGGTTCTGTAGTGGCAGGGTCTGCAGAGTGGCAGGGAGCCAAGATGGGGGAACTACAGAGAGCCTCAGTTCAAATCCAGACTCTGCCATTCCCTCACCACAGACTCTGGCAAGTCTCTTGGCCTTTCTGAGGCTTAGAATGGAGACTATTCTGGTTGTTAATTCCAGGGCCAATGGGAAAGAGCGGGGAGGAAAAGGGGCGAGTGGCCTGGCTCAGTGCCCGGCATGATAAGTCTTGCTTAAATGCGGACTGTTACTCGTCACCTGTCCACAGATGCCCTCAGCAGCTTGCTCTAGGCAGTTTCTGAAAGGGCTTGGCCAAGGGGGCCTTTCAGAGTGTGAGCGAACGCCCGGTCCAGCACCAGGCCCACCATGGGTGCTCTCAGTTGTATCTAAGAATGCTGTGATGGGAGCCTCAGCTGAGATGCCAGAAGGTCAGTGTCTGGGGTGAGGGCGAGGGTGGGCTCCTCAGCCAGACAGGACCATCAAGCCAGGCTCTGTGTGGTCATGCCTGTGGCGCCTACCAGGGATGATGGTTGGCCACTTCTGCCTTCCGCCTTGGTCCCGGGACCCTCGGGCAGCCTGCAGAGGGCAGCAGGGGCATCTGCTCTACCGCCAGCTGTGAGAGGGAGCTTTTTCAGCAAGACTGTGTTTGAGGCCCTGACTTGGCTCTCTCACCTCTGCTCAAGAAGAAAATCGATGAGTCTATTCATCCATCTGGACGGCTGTCTACTGTTCTTATGCTCACCCATCTATTTTGTCTTTTGTCCATTCAGATATCTGTTCTTTCATTTGTGTTTCAGTCTGTCCATCCATGCATTATTCCTTTATCTTCCGTTTATTCACCTTTCCATTCTTCTATCTTTTCATTCAGTCGTCCATCAGACCATCCATCCATTTACCCATTCATTCATCCATCCATTCATTATCCATCATCCATCTATCATCCATCCATCCATCATCCATCCATCATCCATCCATCATCCATCCATCCATCCATCCATCCATCCATCCATCCATCCATTCATCCATCCAACATCTGTCCTTTGTCTATCCCACATGCATGGAGACCCTCTGTTGAGCCAGGCCTTGCTTAGCCCAAGGTACCACCCCATGAAGGCTGGAGGTGCAGTTTCTACGCCCACTACCCCTCCTCCCCAAGACCACCTGGGGAAATGTCCCAGTCAGTGAAAACATAGTGTGATGTGTGTGGACAAACTTGGGGGTACAAAAGTGACATGTATCTTTATTAATTTTTATGTCACATTACACTCTAATGCCCCCCTCACCTTCCCCCTGCACGAGGAGGAAATTCAGTGTGTCATTTGTGGAGAAGGCACTTAAGTTAAATGAAAATCTGGGAGGCTTATGTTGCTCCTGGAAGGAAACCAGGGAAGGGGCCTCTGGTTCAACCTTCAGCCCCTCATGGTCACTGCTGATGTCCTTGTATTTGAGCCCATGGGGTCTCTTACGCTGGCTCCTCCCTGACCGTCCCCAGGCTTCCTGGTCCAGGGTGTGGGGGATGCTTTGTTGAGGCTGAGACGCTGCCTCTCAGATGCACCCTAAATTTTCCTTCCACTTGTCCCCAGCAGGCGAAACCTCAGGCACCTCCTGGTACGGTCCCCTCCCCCAGGCACCCTGTTGCAGAAGCAAAGGTCCCCAGAGCCCCAAGCCTGAAGCCTGTGGGCTGGCTGCTTCTTAGACAGGGGTGCTAGGGTAGGGTGTGGGCAGGGTGAGAAGGAACTTCTAGCTGAGGCCGCAGTGTTGATAAATGGGACAGGGGAAGGAGGAGGGGCAGAAGTGTTTGGGGCGAAGGCCTGACTGGACGTGGGGCTGGGATGGGGCGTCATCGGAGCTGATACCTTGGGGTCCTGGGCAGTTGGTGTAGCCTGCCTGTCTGTCTGGGTTAGGACGCAAGAAGGGGGAGCAAGTGGTGTGTGCATGTGGCAGTTTTACTGATTTAATTATTTTCGAACATGAAAGCAATTGGGACCTGTGTAGAGAACACACAGGAGACACACACAGTTTAACAATAACTATAAAGCAAACCCCTGTGTCACTGCCACCCGGCCCCTTTCTCTTTTCCACACCTCTGCTCCCTGGAAAAGGTGTTTCGCTTCCTCAGGTCTGTTGATAGTTTCACCATCTGTATCTGTGTGGCTAAACAATAGAGTTTCGATTGTGCCCATTTGGGACATTCGTGGAAACAGAATCCACATTCCTTCAGCTCGCCGTGATGTCTGTAGGCGCCGCCTGTGCCGTGTGCAGAGGTGGTGCCGTGTGCAGAGGTGGTGCCGTGTGCAGAGGTGGTGCCGTGTGCAGAGGTGGTGCCGTGTGCAGAGGTGGTGCCGTGTGCAGAGGTGATGCCGCCGTGTTCACTGTTGTGTGCTATTCCAGCTTGGGGACCACACTGCAAGTCGTTAACCCGTTCTCCCGCTGGACGTCTTAGTGAGGTTTGCAGGTTGGACGGTTGTAAGCAGTGCTCCTGTGAAAATTGTCACATGTACATCGTGGTGCATATAGATACCGTTTTCTCTAAGCTGTCTCTCTGGGAGCAGGATTTCTGGGCTACATACAGATCATCTGCATCTTCAACTCTACTCGATGGATGCCAGTTTTCTGAAGTGATTGAACCAATTTAGCGCCTCACCCAGCCAGGTTGCTACGCTCGGTATTACTATTTTTGGCAATCCGCTGGGCTGGCGTGTGATGGTGTCTTCTTGTTAGTGTCAGTTGTGTTTCCAAGGTGATTAATGAGATAAAGCATCTCTTCATATATTTATTGGCCATTGGATTTCCTTCTCTTTTTTTTTCCTTCTCTTTTTTGGAAGTGTCTATTCAAATCTTTTGCCTGTTTTCTATTAGGTTATTTGTCTGTGTCGCAGATGCCTCTGGGGCTAGTGTCAGTCTGATTCCTGTGGTGGACAAACCTCTCGCTGTCAGAGAGCCTGTTTTTCCACATTCTACCCCAGGGTCATCTCCAATGGCGTGGAAAAGGCTGAAATGGGGCGTGGGGGCAGTGATAGTTGACGGAGAGGTGCTCCAGCCTCCTAACCTTCATGGCGATGATTCTGGAACTCCTTGGAGGTGGTGGAGGCCCCACTGCCTTCAGCAGTGACCTTGAGAATGCCCTGATATCGGGGTGTCTACCTACCTGTCACACTCCCCCCGCCCCTCACTCTTGCCTCTGGCAGTGTCTTCTGGATACACTGCCACACCCGCATACTTGTCCCAGACTTGCTTCTCATCTTATTTGATTTGTAGAAGATGTTTACGTATTCTGGATGCTACTCCTTTGTCTATTATATTATTACAAATAGACTCTCTCGCTCGATGATTTACCTTTTCACTTTTATCTTCCTGTAGCATTTTGGCGAACAGATGTTCTTCAGTTTAATAGAGTCTAATTGACTGCACTTTTTCTTTATGGTTAGTGCTGTTGTGTTTAAGAAATTATTCCTGCTTCTAAGTCAGGGAGACATCTTACTATGTTATTGCCCAGAAGTTTTATATAACTTTTCACTGTCAGGGCCATGATTCACCTGCCATTGATTTTTGTGTCACGTATGTGCTAGGGTTGGATTTTTGTTTTTCCCACATGGATACCCAAGTGTTCCAGCACCATTTATTAAAAAGTCATCTCTTTCTCAATACCCAGAGATGCCACCTCTGTCATAAAAGCACAAGTATGTGGGACGGTCGGTGAGTGCTCTAGCCTGTCTATTTCTCTACATTCCACTGAAGTTTTAGAATTTTATCTGAGTTTTGTGCATCTCTGGTTAGATTTATTGCTAGATACTTGATATATTTTGAAGCATGATCCATGGTGATTGTATTAGTTAGCTATGAACATGTAACAAATTACCCCAAAACTTAGAGGCTAGAACAACATCATTTATCAGCTCTAGTTTTTGTGGGTCAGGCACCTAGCTGTGTGGATCTGGCTTAAGGCCTCATTGGGTTGCAGTCAAGTTGGTGGCTGAGGCTTGTGGCCTCACCTGAGGCTTGTCCTGTGGAGGGGATCATAGGGGCTACCTAGTGACACGGCAGATGGCTTCCCCCAGAGAAGGGGATATGAGAGAGACCCTCCAAGATGGGAGCCACAATCCTCTAATGACTTAATATCAGAAGTGGCATCTTACGATTTCTGCCATATTCTATTTATTTAGAAGTGAGGTACCAAATACAGCCTACCCAGGGAAGGGAGATTACATAAAGGCGTTATGTAAAAGCTGGGATCATCCCAGTGATTTAAAAAACTTTTTGTTTTCTAATTGTGACACTATATAGTATCACATAATGATGTTTTAGTATTGATTTTTATATCCAACCTTACTAAACTCTAATTGTAATAGTTTATCTGCAACTTTTAAAAATGTACTCGTCATATCATCTACAAATGATGAAGTTTGTTTTTTCTTCCCAATCCTTATATATATATATATATTTTTTTCTTTCTTAACTGCATGGGTTAGGTCTTACATAACAATATGGAACAGCTGTAGTCATGGCCGGCTTCCTTATCTTGTTACCAATCTCAAAAGGAAAGTTTTCGACAGTTTCACCTTAAAGTATAATATTTGATTTTTTTTTTAAAAAGTGTAACTTTTATCAGATTTAGGAAATTCCCTTCTATTTCTAATTTGATAAGATTTTTTTTCTTTTTAAATTGTGAATGGAAGGAGGTCAAATATGTGGTAACAGAATTTTGAGTTTAGAAATTTAAAAAGTTAAAAAAATTTCTTTAAAAAGAAAAAAGAAGAAAAAGGAAAAAAAGAAAAAAGAAAAAAGAAATCATGAATGGATATTGAATTTTGTCAAACATCTCTTTTGCATATATCATAATGATCATTAGAATTTTTGCCTTCAATCTATTACTGTTGTGAATTACATTATTTTTTTTTCTAATGTTAAATTTACCTTGTGTTGGTTCAGGCTAACTTGATCTTAGTCTTC
Source organism: Macroglossus sobrinus (assembly GCA_004027375.1). Lineage (NCBI taxonomy): Eukaryota > Metazoa > Chordata > Mammalia > Chiroptera > Pteropodidae > Macroglossus > Macroglossus sobrinus. The sequence goes on along the minus strand of PVKZ01002522.1, from coordinate 199,827 downwards.
TCCTTCATACGTTACTGGATTTAGTTTGCTAATATTTTGTTTAGAATTTTTATATCTGTATTCTTGAGAGAGAATTAGCCTGTAAATTTTCTTTCTCATACTCCCTTGTTGAGTTTTGGTGATAAGATTATCCTAGCCTCACAAAAATGAGCTTGAGTCTTCGTAACGGTTTGGGCCAACTAAATTATTACTTCTTCCCAGAATATTTTGTGCAATTTGAGGGGGAAACTATCTGGTCATATGTTTTACATTAAGATTTTTGACTAGATACAAATTATTAACATAAAGAACCATTCAGGATTTCTATATCTATTTACATCGGTTTAGGTAAGCGATGTTTTTTTTAGGACTTTTATATTATTTAAATTTATTGACATAAAATCATTCACAATATTCTCTTTTATATGATTGATAATATAGCAAAATGATGTTTCCCTTTTCCAATCTGATATAGGCTAGTTGTGCCTTTTTCTTTTTCCTTAATCAGCTCTCCAGAGGTTTTTCAATTTAGTCAGTCTTTCAAATTTTGATTTTTTAAATTGTATGTTTGCTTTCTATTTTATTAACTTGTGCTTTTATATTTATTTATTTGCTTATTTATTTATTTATTTATTTATTTATTTATTTATTTATTTATTTATTTGCCTTATACTATTTTAGGTTTAATTTATTCTTCTTTTTCTAACTCCATGAGATGAATGCTTATCTAATTAATATTAAGCCTTTATTCTTTCTTAACATATGTTATAGTTCTCCTTAGAGGTATTATTTTAGAAAAATTTACCATAGGTTTTGATATATGATATTTTTATTATTGTTCAGTTAGAAATATTTTTATTTTTTAATTGTGATGTTTTCTTTGTTATATATGTTATAAAGAAGTATGTGTTTATATTTTTAAAATATACTGAGATTTTCTAGTTATTTTTTTATTTCTAGCTTAAATACATTGCCAGAGAAACATCTGAATGATTTAAATCTCTAGAAATGTATTGAGATTTGTTTTATGACCCAGAATATGAACCATGTTTGTAAATGTTCTGGATGAGCTTAAAATGTATGTTTTACAATTGTAGTGTATGGTGTTCCGTTCATGTCTATTAAGTCCAGTTTATTAACTGAGTTCTTCAAAGCTTTGGTGGCTTTGTCTCCATAGTCTGTGAAATGGAATTTGTCTATTTTTCCATATAGTCTTAGTAATTTTTGCTTTATACATTTTAAGCTTATGTTATTAGGTACACACAAATTTAATATTATGTTCTCCTAGTAAAATTAACTTTTATCATTATCTTTACCTCTCATAATGCTTTATGCTTTAAAGTCTACTTTATCTTTTAGGGGTATAGCTAAGTCAGCTTTTTTTTTTTACTACTATTTTAATCTTATTACTTTAAACTTTTCTCTATTTTTATGTTTTAGATGTATCTATTTATTTTTAAACAGAGTACTTCCCCCTCCCCCACAAACCCATCTTAAATCCTTTAACTTTTAACTATGGCTCTTAGTCCATTTATAATTAATAGAAATATATATGTATAGGTAAATTAAATGTAATGTGTATCTACCGCAAATATTTAGAATTAAATCTACCACCTTATTTTACTCATCCTGTTTTTTATTCTTTTCTTTCTGGGCTTTAAAGAATTGTCCTTAACTAATTTGAAATGACATACTCTGTTTTTATTCCTTTAGTCCAGGAATCAACAATCTTTGATTGGAAAGGGCCAGATAGTAAATATTTTAGACTTTGTGCAAAACAGATGGTCTATTACACATTCTTCTTTGTTTAGATTTTTATAACTTTTTAAATATGTAGCTTGCAGGCTATACAAAAACAGACTGCAAGCTGGATTTGGTTCATGAGCCATAGTTTCCTGACCTTGTTTTAGTGTTTACCTTAAAAATTTTAGCATGCACACTTAATTTATCAAAACCTAAAATTAATCAAAATCCTTTGCTTGGATAACATGTTGATATTAAAACTTTTTGATTCTATTTACTTCCCACTTCCAATTTATATGTTATGTTGCCTGATATTTTCATTATATTTTAAATTCCACTAGATTTTATTATTATAATCCTATATAGTCACTGTTTTATACATTTGTTCACATATTTTACCACTTTGTCTTTACTCTCTATTCTTTTTTTGTTGTTGTTTTATACTTCCAATTTTCTATCTAGGCCATTTCCCCTCTGCATCAAGTACATGTTTTAGAAGTTTCTTTAGTGAGGGTTTACTGATGATGAGCTCAGTTTTTGTTTGCCAGAACACGTGTTTATTTTGCCTTCATTCTTAAAAATATTTTACTCGACTGTAGGTTATAAGTTGGCTGTTATTTTGTTTTGTAACATTGGATATTTTATTCTACTCTTCTCTGGTTTCCATACTTGCTGTTGAGAATGACCTGTAAGTCTAATTGTCATTCCTTTGAAAGTAAATTGTCTTTTCCCCCTGGCTGGTTTTAATATTTTCTCATTGTGTTTGTCTTTCCATTAAATATCATTTTCTTTGCGTATGTTCTGCTTGGGCTTTTCTGGGCCACTTGAGTCTGAGGATGAAGTATCTTTCATCACTTCCAGAAAACACTGAAAGTATTCAGTCTCTGTCTTTTCAACTATTTCCTCTGACCCACTCATTTTCTTTCCTTGGGATTCTGATTAAATAAATGTTAGATTTTCTCTCACTATATCCTCCATGCTTCCTATACTTTTATCAGTATTTTCTTGCAAATTCAAGATTTGCCAATATTGTGTTTTTATGAAGTGCATTTCAGATCCTTTATTCCGCTGTGTTTTCAAGTTCGCTAATTCTCTCTTCTCTTAGGCCTAGTCTGCTGTTAAATGTGTCCACTGCAAAGTGGACAAGTATCAGTCTGTGGCTGCCAGTTCTCGGAATAGGCTTTTCTCCCTTCCCCTTAGCTTCTTCTCTTCCCAGTCCCAAATCACTTTCTGGGGCCAGAGGAACTGGCATGATTTAGTTCTGGTTTACCCTTTTCCTGAGGAACGGGTCTCAATCTACATGAGAGCCTTTGCTTTAAGACTCCCCTCTCTTGATTGGCCCTTGGCCTTCACTCCCATCCTGCTCGCCCTGGAAGCCCCTAAACCTAAGCCCAAGTATGTGGCATCTGCAAATATCCCTAATACAGAAGTGGCTTTGGTGGTTCTGTTATTTTGCTTACCACTCTGGGCTTACATTTTCTCTTCTGATTTACCCTGCTGTTTCCCCATGATCTTTTTAGCTCTTCAATGCTTTAAAACATTTTACTCAGCATTTTAAACTGTGTTCAATGGGAAAAGGAAGTTTGCCATCACTGGCAATGGAAATCTTAGGATCAGTTCTAGCTTCACTGAGTTTGAGGGTCTAAGGAGACACGTTTGTCAAGTGACCATTTCATGTCGAGTTGCATAAAAGAAATAGTCTTTTTATAATGCTGATCTCTACACATGTCCAACCTGCAACTTATGACCATTTTAATGTCTCCAGTGCCAGAAATCTGTATCTTCTGAGATGGTGTGAGCTGAAGTGAGTTGGATATGGCAGGAAGAACTGAAGGAAGATCAGATACTTTCCCTTTTGGGGGGAAGGCAGGAAAGTGGAGCCCGACTCTTCAATGACTGACATATCTCTCAGTGACATCTCTACCCGTCCCCAAACGATTGCCCTGAGGACCTGCCTCCGCTTCCTCCATGGGTGATTTATGAAGCTGGGGAATTGTGCTGGGCTGGTTGGGAGCATGAACTCTGAAGCCAGGCTGGCTGGGTGGCAATCCCAGCTCCCTCATGTATGAGTGATGTTACCTAACCTCTCCGCGCCTTAGTTTCTGGTATGGGTATGCTTATATTAGTCACTAACTCATAGAGTTAATAGGAGAATAGAGTTAATAATTAGAATGCCCTCCAAAGAGCACCTGGTATACAATTAAAATCTGTTTTTTTTAAATGGTTGATATCAAAATTAATATAACATAATATTGAATGCCAACTGTAATTGAAAAAATCAAAATCATTTGGGAACAAATACAAATTAAGAGTGGGATGGTAAAGGCTGTCTCCCACACCTCTCTCTAAATCAGCTGAAATAATGGACACGATGTGACCGATGGCACTTGCTCCTTTAATCTAGTGTGACACCTTCGTTTTATAGATGAGAAACAGACCCAGCAAGGGCAGCCACAGACATCCGGCAGGCCACTGGCTCCCGGACCTGGAAAGGGGCTCCCTGGAGGCTACTTCCAGCTGCGCCATCACTCACTGCCAGTGTGACTGTGGCCTGGTCTGTTTCCTCTTGCGGCCTCAGGTTTTCCATTGGTGAGCCAAGGGGAAGGGCCAGTTGTCCCTCTGTCTGCCTCCAGCTCCATCAGAACTTTGGGTGGGGGGTGCTATGACCAAGCACCAAGATCTGTACTGGGAGGTCTGAGGGTCGTGGTGGCTGAGGCGACTTGAGGACCACAAAAGGCTGGGAAACGTGTGGTGGAATGATGAGTTGAAGCCGCCTTCTCAAGAGCACACAAACTTGAGAAGTGGAGCCTCAAACCAACCGTTGACACACCCATAGCTCTTAAAAAGGTGTTACCCAACAGCTGGCTTGGGTAAGCAGCTTCTCAAGGGAGGGGTGGGTGACAGCTCTGGGGAAGAATTTGCTGCAGCCTTCTGGGTGGGTGGCCTCGGGCAGGCAGGCCTTCCTCGCTGGGCCTCCAAGCCCGACTCAGTCTTGCTGTGAGGCAGGCTTGGGCCGCTAACTGTGCTTTAAGCCAGTCCTGGCCCCCTTCTGCGCCTCAGTCCCGCATCAATGAAAAAGCGTGGGTGGGGGGGGGTCGTATGGATAAGTGTCAAGGGCTCCCTTGATCTGCCTATCAGGCAAATGTGTGACTGTCCCTACCCATGCATGGCCCTGATCCCCACTTATTCCCTCTGCAGGGGAAAGGCAGCACTGAGTGTGAGCACGGGGACCACAGCCCCAACCACCCTATTATATGTCCTCTCTGAGCCTCAGTGCTTCTCCCCTGTGCATGGAGATGGCAGCAGTACCTACGTCGCAGGGCCGGTAGGATTACACCATTAACATGCCCAGGACCTGGCACAGTGTAAGGGCTCAGTAACACAAAAAGTAATTCCAACCACCAGGCCTCGTGGGCTGGAGTCCGGTCCCGGCCCTTCCTTTGTGGCTCCCGGTCCCGCCACAGCCAGGAGGAGGCCCCTTGGCACTGGCGTGTCCAGAGCAGGTGCCACAGTTCCTCTTCTGTGCCTCCAAATCCTGCCCCGCCTCTAAGCCAACCGCACATTACTTATCCTTTAGTTAGGGCCACTGGCTTGTAGGCAGTTATGCAAAACAGGAGGGCTTTAATGAGCAATTAGTTAATAAAGCTGGTGGCTGCCAGAGCCGCTTCTTTTAGCACAGACTGATATTAACAACCACTCTGTCACTTGGATAAAGGCTGATAGTTGTGGTTTGCATCCTCCAAGATCTTAGGGGAAAATAAAAGGTAACTGTCTATCATTTTCAGAGAGCCAAGACTGTGCCAAGGCGTGTGGTTTACAAACCCCACTTCATTCAGTCCTTACCTTAAGATATTGTTATTATGCCCATTTTACAGGTGAGGAAAATGAGGCTCAGAAAGGTTATTCTGTTCCCTAAGGACCCATAACTAAGTACAAATGGGTCCTGGGCCATCTGACTCCAAGGGTATTTTCCCCTTGAGTGGCCCATCAAATTCTGCTGTTTGCTTTTATGAATGGAAGGCCCCAGAACCTGTGACTGTGGCCGGTAGTCGGTGTGTGGACTGAGATCCCTTCTCGAAGCAACTTCACTGAAAGTGCTCAGGCCTTCAGACACGCTGAGGCTGGCTGGTCCCCTCCAGCTGCTTCCCGGGCCCTCAAGCCACAAGCCTCCATCTCCCAGTTCCCGTTCCTCCCCTGCCACTCACTTACCCTCTTCCGCGTCTGTGGCTCTCCCCATGAGGCAATGTCGATGGGATTTTTAGATAGCACAGGGAGATTCATTTTTACTTTTAGTCACTAACCAAATAGTTTTTCATGAACGATGGCATGTGAACCCTGGTTATTTAACACGGGGATATGATATTTTAAAAGTAATCATTCTGAATTCAGTTTTGGAAGATCCATAGGTCTAAAAGAACACATTCAGTAAATATTCGGCTGGCTTGATTTGTGGATTGGAAAAAAATGTGAGAAAAATGGGCTTGAAGTTGAGGGTTAACCTGGCCTGGGTTAACCCTCTCCTTTAACCGAGCAGGTCGAGGGGGTTATTTGTCAGCCCCAAGAGAAAAGTCCGTTTCTGGAGGGGAAGTCGGCCTTCCTCTCAGCCAAGGGGCTCGTGCTGCAGCTGGGTTATTTATTCCTCTGCAAATGCTATCGATGTACCATATGCACGCAGTTTAAAAAGAATCATGGTTGCCTGCGGTGGGGGTGGAGGGGAAGGCTGACTGCAAAGGGGCACAAAAGAACTTTCTGGAAAGGCGAAAATGTTCTATATCTTGATTGGGGTGTTTGTTACACCAGCATACACATTTGTCAAGTCATCGACTTATACCCTTAAAATGTACAAAATTCTGATGCAGCAGATTTGAAAAAGTCAAAACCAAAGCCACAAATATGCATTTATGTCAGCAGCTACTCATATTCGCTGTCTGTTCTGAGTTCTGAGACCTGTGCTTTGCTGCACTATCACATATGCTAGTTGGCATTCAGCTATCCCTTCAGCTGCTCCCAAAGTCAACATTTGCAGGTCTGCCATGTGCCAGTCACAACAAGGGTGCTTAAAATATCAGAGACATCACAAGTAATCCAGAAAAGGATGGATTAATCAATAAACGTGGTTGGGACAGGTGGCTCCTCATTTAGGAAGAAATAAAGTTAGAGCCTCACCTCACACCATATACACATACATGAACACTCCAGATGGATTAGCGATGGATGGGTTAAATGTCGAACGAAAACTAGAAAAGTATTAAAAATATATGAGAATATTTTTTATAAATTCCAACCCGATAAAGCTCAGACAGGAAAGCCAAATAATCATAAATGAATCTTACATTTCACTATATATTAATGCAAAAACTTTCTATAACCAAAGACACCAGTTAGCGAAAGGCCATGGAACAGATCACCAGAAAATACTGCCTCATGTGTATTTAAAAAATTAGGGTTTTTAATATGAAAAGAGGCTCAATAAATCAGTAAGAAAATGAATATACCAGTGACAAAAAGCCTATTTCAATTGGATCAGGGATCCAAACATTTGTTTCACAGAAGAAATAAAAATGGACAATGAAGATATGAAAGGATGCTTGGTCTCCTTCACTATTACAGATGGGCACATTAAAACAATGATCTCACCCCTCCATAGATCTGAACGAATTAAAAATAATTTGTGTGTGTGTGTGAGAGGGAATGGGCACCTTCACACAGTATTGGTGGGAATCTAAACCGGTACTACTTACTAAGGAGGACAATTTAGCAGTATCCATAAAAGTTTCAATTACATAAACTCTAACCCAGCAATTCCCCTCTTAGCAATCTATCCTTTAGAAATAGCTGCACGTGCGCCCCCAAATATGCATTAATTTCTGTGAAGTATATTATCCTAAAAATTGGAAACTGCCTAAATTTCCTCCAGTAGGAGGTTATGGGTAAATAAATGGAATTCTCGCACAATTAGAAAGAATAGAGCAGAATTCTGTGTACTGATCTGAACGACAGCCATTATGTCTTGGCAGGGAAAAGAAAGAAAGCTGCAAAAATGATGTCTAGCCAAATAAACCTATTTTTTTTTGTAAAATAATTGTATGTATGAGTTATAGCTATATATAAAAATAATGTCTCACATGTATCATAACTATACATGCCGACACCATGGAAATATTATTATTCCTATTCTGTAGATGAGGAAACTGAGGCACAGAGTGGTTAAGTAACTTGCCCAAGGCGGCACAGCTAGTCGGTTGCAGAGTGGGGATTTGAACCCCCATCATCCTGACTCCACAATTTGAGCACTGCCTTATAGGCCAAAAATACCTCTGTTAATAGTGGTGACCTGTCAAACCAGCACAGAGTCACTTTTTAATGAATATTTTAAACGAAGAAATAGTGAAAAACATGTACTGGTAAAAAGGACTTATCAAAAAGCCCAGTTTCCTGCAAACCCCCTTCTCCGAGGCAACCACCCTAACAGTTTTCGCTCGGGTAGTGGTTATCGCCAGGGCAATAAATAACACGCCTGTACTGCCGTTTCCTGATTTATTAACCTAGGACATTCTCTATTAACTTCTGTAAGTTCTGGAAAGAAGAAATATCGACTTACCTTTTTTTTCTATTTTGTTTTCCTGTTATGGTGCTGTTTGCTGCTCTGACTTTAGGCCAGACCCTGGGCTGGGCACTTTACGGTGCTGTTACTAAGACTAGGTAGGCCCACTGAGGCTCAGAACCGAAAAGGGACTTGTTGAAGGTCACTGCGAGTCAGTGACAGAGAGGGGACCGGAGCCCTGGTTTGCATGTTTCCAGGGCCTGGCTGTTTCTGTGACGCCCCATGGCCCACCTCTCTCACTCCAACAGAGGCTCAGCATGGCCAGGGTGAGGTGGCCCTGGCTGAGTGCCCTCAGGAGGCTGGCCTGAGGCCTCCTGCTGCTTGGACGCAGTGCAGGCGGTTGGCAGAGCTGCAGGTGCCGCCATGCAGCGTTCAGCCAGCCATGGGTTTCCTTCTCCACCACTGATGGGCCCAGACTTTGACCCTCTGGGGCCTCTCCTTCCAGATCCCTGCCCCCTCATGCCCTACACCGCCGGGGGTGCGGGGGAGGCTGAGCCACCGACTGAGGCCAATCGAGAGTCAGCACCTGACATCCAAGACCCTCGGGACTTCCCAACCCTGGAGTCACCTGGTGGGAGAAGCTTGGAAACGAATAACTAAAGCTGGGCGCCATCCGCAACCGACTAAACCAGAAACTGCAGCAGGTGCCCGTGACTCTAGATGGCGAGGAGCTCAGAGAGGACAGTGACTTGCTGGAGGTCACACAGCGACCGGGGGATGAGTGCATAGGAGTCTGGGCTCCAAGGCCTCTTCAGCTGAGTCAGGGTAATGAGAAATGCAGGGTTGGGGCAGCTTCATGGCTGTGGGGACAGAGGGGCAGCCCCACTGAGGAGATGGCATGTGAAAGAGGCAGCAGAGTTGTGGCCTCAGCCTGTGGCTTGTGGGGATGGTCTTCCTAGCAGGACCTGGCACGACACAGACAGGAACAGCCTGGCAGGGTCACATGGGCTGTGTCCCCACTGAGCCTTGCCCCGAGGCAGCAAGAGCTGCGTGTAGGTGGAGGGTGGTGGGGGTTGTGCCTTTTCAGGGATGGAGGTGAGCTTCTACATGGCAGGGTGAAGAGTAGGAGTGCAGCTGAGGGGATGCAGTGACAAAGCCCTAAATCCCGGTGCTGCCACTCCCCTCTGAGCTTGAGCAGGCTCAGCACCCCCAATTCCAACCCGGGATGGCCCTGTGGACCCTGCCTTCTGACTCACAGCAGATGGGGGCATCGCATGAGCAAACCAGGTAGCTGAGGGTCCAGGACTCCAGGGAACAAGCAGATGGCAAATGGGGGGCGGGGCAGGGCTGGCACAAAGGGGCCTCTCCAGCGGGATGAGGGGTGCTCGCTGGGCTCAGCCTCCCCAGGCTTGCCCTCTGCCTGTCTGGCCCTCACATCCCATCGGGAGTTCCTGAGGCCCTCCAGGAGCCCCACAGATTCTGAGGTCAGGCCTGGGCTGCTGGGGAGAGGGGACATGGGTGTGAGAAAGAGCTTGGGACACATTTTCTGACCTTTGTTCAATACCATCTGCCTGGCACAGATGGGCTGAAGCCCCTCTTAGGTCCCTTAAGCCCCAAACTCTCCCTAGTTCCTTAGTGGCTCGGCCTGGGATGGAACACCCTGGACCATCCCTGCCCGCAGACCCAGCTGGACCCTGGGCTCCGTGCTCATTCCTGCGGGGCGGGTGCTCATGGGGGCTGCCACTTGCTGAGGCAAGTAACGACTGCTCTCTGAGCCTTGCGTTTTGTTGTGTTTTGACTGTGGGCTGGGATAATAACGAGCTTGCCCCATAGAGTCCTAGGAGGCTGAAGTGAGGCACACCGTCTTTGGTACCTGACAGTAAGCACCTCCTTAAATCTTGCATCCTAGGCCTTCCCTTGATGCACCTTGCACAAGACATACTTATGAGGACAGGAGCTCAGAGACGAGTGGCAAAGAAGATTGGGAGGGCGTGGGTTACCATTCCATGTTGGGGGCTGGCTTTCCACCTTTGGGGCTGTGGCAAGGGATGGCAAGTGCTGAGGGGGACCAAATCTGTGTCAGCTGTGGAAGGTGGGCCTGCGGCGTGCCTGTGCTGGGCTGCCCTGGAGACACAGACACCCTCTCTGACTCAGGAGCTGCGTCTGCCCGCCTCATGCTTCCTCAGCTGGAGCTCCTGCTCAGGTTTTAGTTCCGACATGAGTTGGCATAACCTCAGAAATGTACCCGCTTCATCTCTCGTCAGCTGTTCTAAAGACACACGTCCACACATGGCATGCCGTGGGGCCAGCCGCAGTGTCCGGGTGGGGCAGCCTCTCCCCGCCACTGCCACCCAAGTCTAGCGTTTGGCTGTATTTACAAACATCATGCACATAGATAGATACTTATGGGTTTTGTTTCGTTTTGTTTTTATTGCACGAATGGCATTGGAACAGCCGTGATGAAACTAATTCTGAAACGGAAAGAAACACCCACAGCCCCACCAGTGGCTCTGCTTTCGAACAGCACTGCCGAGTGCTCGCGACACAAAGCCAGGCGGCTGTGCTTTCTGGGGTCGACCACGCTGAGGTTGCACCACACCCCAGTGAGGGAGGAACGGGTTACAGACTGGGAAACGGAGACACAGAGCTGTTAGGTGGCCTCATTGAAGCCACACACCTGGTGGGCGGTAGAGCGAGGGCTTGAACCAGCTCCCGTGTCCCGTGCTCACCCACTCCTCAGGGTTGCCTCGCCTGTCCCCACATCCTTGCCACCTTCAGGCTTGAGTCAGGGACATCCAAAATAGAGCATCATCTCGTGATGCAGAGCATTTCTGAGTAGCCCCTGGATGCCAGCTCTGCCTCAGACCCCAGGGACATGGGGAGACATCACTTTTGTTCCCTGCTTATTTTCACTGAATTTGGCATTTTTTTTTTTAAATCAGGACCATATGGCTATGAGGTGCTGGTGGCCACTATCCCAATCGGCCAGGGACTGAGGCACATCCTCAGGACTTTCAGTGCTAAAGCAGGGACAGCCCTGGGCAAAGAGAGATGGTAGGTCACCCTAGGTGGGCAGAGCTGGGCTTTCTGAGCCATTTTCTGGTCCTGGGCACTGGGGCTGTTTCTAACACTTCACTGGGCAGGCTAGGCAGCCCTGTGACCACAGCTTGTCACTGGAGCATCCTGTTTTTTTTAGGAGCCAGGTAGGAGGGGACCAAGCTTTTGGGGTTTCTCAGAGGAGATGTACAGGACTTAAACCCAGCTTTCCTGACCAGTCCCTCATCTGAGCAGGCGGGAAGGTCAGCCGGGGACTTGGGACAGGGCTGAGGCAGGGCAAGGGCCATTGTGTGTTGGAGTCTTCTTGTGCTGGTGCACAAGAGCTGGTTGTCGGTTGTAAACACAGCCCCTGTGTTTAACTGTGCTTTAAGGATGAAATCACATACATGTAAAATTAAATTACATTAAATATGGTAGTACATACTCAAAATATATTACTTTCTAATTATTGGGCCACATTTCGCTATTATGGATTGCTATGGGTTGAACGGTGCCTCCCATCCCCAATTCGTATGTTGGAGTCCTAACCCCCAGTACCTTTAGATGCAACTTTATTTGGAGATAGGGTCTTTATCGAAGTAATCAAGTTAAGATGAGGTCATTAGGGTGGGCCCTAATCCAATATGACTGGTTTCCTTATAAAAGGAGAAATTTGAACATAGACATGTACAGGGAGAATTTCAGGTAAAGAGGAAAGCAGAGATCAGAATGATGCTTCTCCAAGCCAAGGAACACCAGAGATGGCCAGCAAACCACCAGGAGCTAGCAAAGAGTCCTGGAATAGGTGCTCCCTCACAGCTTTCAAAAGGAACCAGTCCTCTTGAGACCTTGATCTTGGACTTCCAGACTCCAGGACTGTGAGACAATACGTTTCTGTTGTTTAAGCCACCTTGTCTGTGCTACTTAGTTACGGCCTCCCTAACAAGCTAATCATCTGTGCTCTTGAGGTTATTAACATCTATTAGAGTGGTAGAATAGAAATAGTAGAGAATGATGAGCTGGGGCCCATTTTTTCCCAGTTCCTTGTTCAATGCTTGTGTCTTGTAATTAATTGGCCATGGTGGGAGTGTTTACACCACGGAAATCTGTAAATGCTACGCACCAGGCCTTGCCTTTCACTGTTTTGTCGATTGTCTCTACACAAATGTAAGAAAGCAGTAGAAAAAATGTTAGGAGGGCACATTCAAGCCAATGTGTCATATCTGTGGTCATGACATCATGAATAGCACAGAAGACTGACAACTATTGTCCCATTCAGCAATGTATTCAAGAGCTATGATCCAAGTCAGCAAGGATTCCAGTAGGAGAGGATTGCCACCCACTTCAACAGAAGATGGCTCACATCATCGGTGAACTAGCGAAGCTCCTGACAGACATGTCTCCGCCCTTTCACTTTCGTCTTGCTCATCAATATAGATGAAAGTGTCAATCAATATTTGTATCTGCCCAATGCTCAGAGAGCCCATTTTTGCCATTTAGCAGATCTCCACTGGTGAAGGGCAGAGGAGGCCAGCTCTGGCCTGTGCGGGACCAAGGGGCTCAAGGTTACAGCGCACTGACAGGTGGATGGACAGACAGAGCGCCTGACAGATGCACGGATGCCTGCCTTGCAGCTCTGTGGGAATCGGCTCCTGTGGGTGGACCAGAGTCAGTGCCTCCTCGGTGGAGGAGATGGGAGCCCAGCCCACTCTTTGCGCTGGGGGACTTCTACAGGGCTCCTGCTTGATGCCTGGGTTACCTCTGTCCATGGGACCCTGCGGTGTTAACAGCTGAATTCCTGACCAGGCCTGGCCTGGGATCCAGGAGAGGCAGCTTGACCCAGCCTTGACCCATAGCCTTGACCTGGTCAACTCCTGTACTTGAAATGCAAATCGATCCCCTTACTCCCTGCTTAAACCCATCCATGGCTTCCCACTGTCCCCGGACTAAGGTTACACCTTCATCCTCTCTTCACAGCCCTGCTCTTCAGCCTTGTCTCTCCTGCTCTTTGGCTCAGCCACAGGTCCAGCTGCCTGTTTCTTCAACACTCCAAGTTCATTCCCCACTTCGGGCCTTTGTACTTGCTGTTCCTCCTGCCCCGTGTGCTGTGCCCCAGGCCCACTCTTTCTATGTCTGGCTCCTCCTCAACCATCAAGACCTTGTGATAAATGCTGCCTCCTCCAAGAAGCCTTTCCTGATTGCCTGGCTAAGGCAGGTTCCCTGTTGTGTGCCATCTTTACTCCTCTGTTTTTTGCTTTGTTTCTCCATCGTCCTTATATTATATGTAATTATTTGTCCTCATACTTATTGAATTACTTGATTAATTAATTACTTTGGTGATTTTTTTTTTAATGCCTCACCCCATCAAGCTATAAGCTCCATGAAGGCAGAGGTGGTGTCTGCCTCACAGAGCCTGGTGTGAGGCCTGGCACATAGTGGGTACTTGGAAAATGTTTGTTGAACGAATGAGTGAACTACATTTATGAGAAGCTGCATAACAAAGAGATAAATAATGGTCCAACAGAGATGTGAGTTCACATCTTCACTCTGGCACTTATTGGCCATGTACTCTGGAGTATGTTGCTAAATCTCTTCGGGCCTCGGTCTCCTTGTCTGTAATAACAGCACCCATTCATCGATTATTACGGGGATTACATGAATCAATGCACACAGAGTTTAAGAAAAGGGCCTGTTATGCAATGAGGCACTCAAGAGACTTGGATGTTAGTATTTTTGTAGGTAAAGTGCTGCAGGACTTTTGAGGTTCAGAAGTTCAGAGGCTAACTTCCTTCAGGGGAGGATGAGGTAACTCCCAGAGGGCTTCTTGGAAGAGGGAGCATTTGAACTGAGCTATAAAGGAAGGTAGGTGGAATTTCTCTAGGCAGAGATGCAGGTGGGGAGATCAGGAGGGAGGAGGCATACCTGGTCCCAGTAAGAGACCCTACGGGTGGGTCAGGCCTGCTGTGGGGCCCAACGCGATGCTCTTGACCTTTTTCCCGTTCTAGGCCTGCAGCCTCCTGTCTGCACGGTCTTGACATTTGCTTTGTGCCCATTTCCTGTTCTTGTTGTTTGGTTACTAAACAGGGAGAGCTGACTCTGAGGAGACATGGGGAGAACTGGCTGAAGATGCCCCAGAAGGAGGCAACTGGGTTGCCCGATCTCAACCCTGGTAGAACTCGATCACCTCAAAAAAAAGGCAAACCTGGAGAGGCCCCCGGCCAGCCCGAGGCCCGCTCCCGCGGTGTCACGGAATGCCAAGGACGTGGCCGGATGCCACTGGCTCACGTGGGCTTGGGTGAGTCGCTCTGACTCTCTCTGTTGCCTTCTTCATCTGTAAAACGGAGACAGACACACCTCTGAGTTGCTGGGACAGTAAAACGAGTCCTTTGGTTGGCACGGTGCCTTCAGAGTGGTCCTTGGCCCTGGAAATGGAGGACTCTGAGGCTCAGAGCAGGGCCCTGACCTGCTCAGCACCCCACAGACAGTGAGTGACAGACAGACCCAGGACTGGAACCAGACCTCCTGATCCCCAGACAGGGTGCAGGTGGGTGAGCAGGGATAGACAGGACCTAGAGGATGAGTATGACCAAGGAAGCCGATGGTTTAGAGTGAATGCATCGTGGGCGGCAGGTTAACGCCACTAGCTCTCTCTCCTTTCGGAAGAGAGGAGGTCCAGCCCAGCACGGTGAAGATGGTGGGACTGATCTTGGGGTGGCTCCGGGGCTGTGGGTTTGTCCACCCACATCTGGCCACAGAAATCATGCTCTTCCAGATGTGGCCAAAGTAGAGGAAAGTGTTTCAGCGCTTCTGACAGAAGGAGCAGAGGCCCACTCTGCTCAGCTCAGAAGAGACGGGTGAGTTAAACCCCCCTCTGCGTTTGGATGTGGCAAAGATTCACTGAGTCCTTCCCGTGTGTCTGTCACTGTGGGAAGCATGGCAGCATTTCCTCAGGTGACTTCACAACAACAGCATGGACAAGCAAACCCCGGCAAAGGGCGGTGGACCGGCAAGGGAGCTGGGACCCCCCCACCCCCCGCAGTCACAGCTCTGCTGCCTGCCCTGTGGGCAGTTTGTTTTCTAAAACATAAGGTCCTGCCACCTAGTAGCTATTCTGTAAATAGCAGTTTAGTGAACCAATATTCAAATTAGTGGAAAATGGCCCAGGTGAACTGACCCATGAGTAGAAAATGATTTTAGAGACCATTCAGTCCTCCCTACGGGTGAGGCAAAGGTCTTCTCTGCAACACCGAGGAGATGAGCAGCTCCTTGGTTTCCCCTGGAAACAGGGAGCTCACTCGACCTTGTGGGCAGCACTAGCTCTCAAAGGGAACATGGAGACTAAGCCTGAGGTCCGGCTAGAGCTTGAGATGTCAGAACTGGGGGCCTTTCATGCTCCTCCACACTTCCCTAGTACCCAGATAAGGAAGGGGTCTGCATTTCCCAAGGTGCCCCACTGAGTTGGGGTAGGGGTAAGGAGTGCGCTGGGCTTACCCAGGGTGGGACAAGGGGCCCTGAGCCCGGGATCAGGCTGCTTGGATATGATCTCAGATGTGTTGCTTAGCACTCCCCACCCCCTGCACAAATAACTTCATCTGTAAAACCCACATGAACAAGTGGCTCCTGCTTCGTAGGGTGCTCTGGGGAGTCCATGGGTTAATCCACAGGTCCTGGATGAGGGGACCTAGAGACCAAGCCCCACAAATACTCCTCAGATACCTGCTCTGGTGTGACACTTTCCTGACCCCAACCCTATCCCTCCCTTTGCCTCTGAACGGCAAGCGAGGCAAAGGCAGGTGTTTTTTAATTTAACAGATGACCTGAGACACAGAGAGGTTAACAGATGACCTGTGCTCGGCGAATGAGGATGCAAGCCCAGCTTTCCGGCACAGGCCCTACTGCTCACGAGGCTGGGCTTGGGGACCGCAACACATGCCAGGTGCCTGGAGGGCAGAGTGGGGCAGGATGAGGAGGTGGATAAAGTGTGGGCGTCAGGACGGGCGGAGTCACACATGGGTCACTGGGACTCCCCCGGTGTCCTCATCAGGCGAGTGTTATCTCTGGGGCCATGAGGGGACTCAGGGGGAAACTCCGGGGTTTAGAAGGCAGGCGGTCCTCCTGCTGGCCCCTTTTGCTTTCAGCTGCTCTGTCCTGGTTCCTGGAGCCCCCTCCTCTGCCCTCATCCTGTGGGTGTCGGGGGCACAGCTTCCTGCTGAGCAGAGCAGATGTGCATGCCCACAGGCAGGGCCGAGATCCTATCAGCAGTTAGAAATTTGCCAGGAGGAAGAGGGGTGAGGGGATGATATGGGTACCAGGAACCCCAGTGGGTCTGAGCGTGCCTCCAGGAATGGGTCTGAGTTCTGGCCAACAGATAGATCCCTCTCTCAAGATTCGAGCTCTGAACATTTCACCAGACCTGGATCCACCTTTGCTCCCTTCTGCCCATCTGTCCATCCATCCTTCCTCCACTTCCTTTCCATCTTTACTTTGACTCCTTCATTCACCTGTGCCTGCCTCTTCCTTGTTCCTGACACATGTCAAGCACACACCTGCCACAGGGCCTTTGCATGTGCCATTCCTGCTACCTGGAATGTTCTCCTCTAGACATCATAAGTTGACCTCCCTTGACACACTCAGCCTGTGCTCAAGTGTCACCTTTCAGAAAGAATCTAAACCAACTCCATTCTCCATCGCTCTGTTTCTCCTCTTGCTTTATTTTGCTCTATAGTTCTTACCACTAAATATATTTCATATTTCTGTGCTTATGAATTTATTATCTGTCTCCCCCAGCTCTAAGAGGGCAGAGATGTTTGTGGTTTGCCCACTGGTGTGTCTCCAGTGCCTAGAACAGTGCCTGGCCCACAGTAGGTCCTCAATAAACACTTGCTAATTTCATGGCTGAATTAATCAACTTGTCCATTTTTCCCTTCTCCCTCCATTCATCCATCATCCATTTTTTCTTCCTACTTTTCTTCCTTCACCCACCAGTTGCCAGAATTTCTCTGCACCAGGCTTTGTGCTGCAGTTTGGGTTTGGTGACCTGGCAGGGTGCACAGGTGAGGAAGAAATAATGCTGATACTGGGGGATGGGCCCCAGGTGAGGGAAACCCAGGTGAGGAGTCTTTGAGAGGCATATGAGGTAGGGGGAGGGGAGGGAAGGTCCTAGGGGTTCATGGGCCTGAGGCCGGCATCTGATACAGACTTTGTCAAATTGAATCAACAGCTTCTTGGAAAAAGTGGTGGCTCGGTCCCCAATGTTGGGGACGCTGGGGGTGAGGATGGGAATCAGAGGCCATCTGGGGACGTGGGTGCCTGGGTGTGAGGACTTTGAACAGCTGCCCCCAGAGAACGGCTGGTCTGAGGTGAGGCCTGAGGGTGGAGCGGGGGCTGGCCAGGCAGGCCCCGGGGAGAGTGCTCCAGCAGGAGGCTGGGTGGGGTGTGCCTTGTGCCTCTACTGGGGCCTCTTGGGAGTGGGCAGAACCTGCCAGACCACTCCTCTTTCCACCCCCTGGAATACCTGGAGCAGCTGTCCCTCATCCCTCCACAGATGTCCCTGCCCCACCCTTTGTCTGTCTCAGTTCTTGCTTTGTGTCCTGCAGGAGGCTGGATGTTCTGAGAGCAGAAACCATGCTCACCCCCCTTTCTACTCGCCTACAGTCTGCACCTCCTGCCTCCAATGAGCTGTGGGCTGTGGCCTTATTTTTATTGCAGGCAGGTGAGACTGGGCTGAGGCGTCAGGTGGGGCCTGAGCTCAGAGAGGAGGCAAGAAGGAACTCGCATAATTGGTCATTACATATTGGGGAGCAGCACCCCTCAACTGCCTTCGGGGTGCTACTGAGGCTCAGAGACATTCAGTGACTCCTCCAGGCTCTTCTGGGGGCCGTGGCTGGGTCTGTTGTAACACATGCGTCCCTGGGTAGAGGTGCCGAAAGCCCATGGAGGCCTGAGGCGTGTAGTGGGGGGGGGGGGTCACTTTCACCCTAGAGGCCAGGTCAGCCCTGCAGGGAAACCGTGGAATGAGAGAGGGAGGTGGCAGCTACAGCCACGGGCCAGCCGGAAATGGGGCAAGGCGTGCAGGCGGAGCCTCACTGGAGCCACCTGTCCAGACAAGCTCAGACCAGGAGCCCCGGAGCCCTCCGAGGAGGTGGAAGGGGAGGCAGCTTCTGTGGAGTCCAGCCAGAGGTCTGCCTGGACTGCAGGTAAGAAGCTGCTGTTCAGGGTTGGGGACGGAATGAGAAGGGTCAGCAGGGTGTGACTTTCTAGCCTGGTCCACTTGACCCTGGCCGGCCCCCAGGTCTAGTTCAATGCTCCGAAGGCGTGTGTAAGGCCTGGTCCTCCGCCTGCTTAGGGTTCTGGGCTATCCTGGGGTTGCCCCTTGCTGTTCTGAGCGTGGGCCGGGTGTGCTCACGTGGCTATCACACTGGCACGGGGAAGCTGGCAGGGTGTGGGCTGTGTTCCCAGCGCCCAGATGAGGAGACTGCGGACAGTGGAGGGCTGGGGCGAGGGTCGAGGGGGAGGGGCGAGGGCCTGGGCGAGGCTTTGCGCCCCGATGCTGGGAAGGGGAGACGGGAAGCCTGCACCAGTGCCTCCGT
The DNA here is from genome assembly GCA_004027375.1 of Macroglossus sobrinus. Lineage (NCBI taxonomy): Eukaryota > Metazoa > Chordata > Mammalia > Chiroptera > Pteropodidae > Macroglossus > Macroglossus sobrinus. Next base: position 180,936 of record PVKZ01002522.1, on the reverse strand, counting down.
CTGCTTGTCTGCCCGTGCCCAGAACCTTTTCCGAGGGGACCCATGGGAAACCGGTTTGGGAGCAGGTTGACCTGGGTTGTTTGACTTTTGACAAGGAGGAGGAAGGCAGCCTCCCCTGGCGACCTGAGCGGAGGGACCGAGCCCAGGATCCTTCCGCCTCTCCCCAGGCCCCTGCCCTGGCAGCCCTTCCTGACCTGGCTGAGGGAGGCAGGAAGGGAAAGGCAAACTGCTTCCTGACGGGCCGCTTGCCCTCCCTGGGCCAGGCCTCTGCGCTGAGATGCCTAAATGGGGGCTGAGGACACACGGGGGGGAGGGGGCATCATGGGAGAAAACACCCAGCTCTGCCAGTGTCCCCTGTGGAACCCTGGGCCAGGCCTTCCTCCTCTGGGCTGCTTCCCCCGCTAGAGAGCTGGGCAGGGCAGTGGTCTGAAAACAGAGGAGCGACAGTCCCCCCTGAATCCCAGCCCCTCTTCCTCCACCGTCCCCCACACAGAGGTGGGTGGCTGGGATTGTGGGTGTGGGGGGGACCCTGGCATCCAGCCAGCTCTTCCCCCACATGTGTCCCCCTAGGGTATATTATGGGCAGCAAAAGGGGCCCCCCACATTCCCTCGGTTAATTAGGCCACCCTGCTAATGAGTAGCTGTCATCCTGTATCCATTACGCCTCCCGAGCCATCTGCGCCCCGGCACTTAGCGGGAGACCCCGGGGGCACCCTGGCCGCTGGAGCAGAGGTGCATGCAGAAGGCGGCGCTCCTGGTGGATGGCACTGGGGGTCGTGTCCCCGTGAGAGGCTGGGTACTCTGCGGGTTTTCTGCAAAGTACACTCAACTCCAGCTCTTTATTTCCCAGGGGAGGACATGGGGACAGCCCCGGTTCTGAGGTGAGGAAACAAGGCGCCCTTTTTATAATTCTCTAGGTGGCTCTCCTGCAGCCCACACCTTAGCATAGTTCTTTACTAGGCACCAATACATTGTGTGGGAGTAGGGGCGGGGGCACGGGGAGGTCAAAGTCAAGATCCTGGGCACTGGGAGCCCTAGGGCAGTCAAGGGAGATGGCACACCGCCACTCTCAAGATGAAACAAATCCTGCCATCTCCTCACACTGCTGTGCTGTCTTGTGCTTAGTTACTGAACCTCTCTGGGCCTCATTGGCACGGGAGTGATGATGCCTCACTGCCTGATCAAAGACACCTGGCACATGTCTTGGGCCTCTGAGCAGCTGCCCCCCAAACCTCACAGGCCAGGCCAAGGGAGCTGCTGACAGGAGGGGCCCAACTGTAGTGACACCAGCAGCGGCTGGGATGGCCTGTTTGGACCCTCTGGTTCGGGAAGGGAGGCTCCTAGGGAGGAGTTAGAAGCCGTAGTGGGTGTGCGTCTACAGGAGAGCCTGCGATAGTGGCAGTCTGTGACAGGCTGAGTGCCTTAACCTGCAAATACTGAGACAGCTCAGATCTGGACAATTTGCTGCTAGGTCCCATGCTGTGCTAGTTTAGGGACTTGGGCGCAATGCTGAGGGGAGTTCTCGTGGGGAGAGGGGCAATGTGGAACTTTTGAATCACTGGGTCTCCCCCAGGCCTGAGCAGGGCACCAGGGGTCCCCCTGAGAAGAGAGTCCTTCCAGTTGTCACACTCCGAGGATGGGCTGCACTTCTGGCTCCAGAGGCCCAATGGGAAGGCACCACCTAGCCCACCTAGCTCTAGTCCCCTGAGCTGCAAAGGAGATACCTGACAGGTACAGATGTCTGGGGCCTCACCTGGGAACCCAGGCCTCTGGATGTGTACCTGCTTCTCATGGCAGGAGTGGCCTAGGCTGGCTGGCAGAGAAAGGGGGTGCTGAGAGGGCTTGTGGCCTGTCTTGGCTAAGTCCATCCTTGCCCTGGGCTCGGGGTCTTCGGAATGTTGGGAGGCAGGAGTGTGGCCACCTTGACCTTCCAGGCTTGTTCTGGCTGGATCCAACTCTCCTGCCAAGTGCACGGGGCGGGGGCTGGGCTGAGGGCAGACATTCCGTCATGCCTGGAAAGAGGGGGCGGCTGCCCTGTCTACCTTCTATCTTAGGCAGCTAGGCACCCAGGCGTGCCCGCCTCCGGGGGAGGTCAGCATGGGTGGCCCTCCAAGGCCCAACCAGCCCGAACTCTGTCTAAGGACCTGTGTCCTGTAGTGCCCCCTCCCAGCAGGACAGGGACAGGGTGACCATAGCGGGGGTGATGTCTGTCTGCTTGCCTGTCTGGGCCAGGCCCAAGGTCACCTCTTGTTGGCAAGTGGTCAAGAAGCCTCTGGAACCAGGAAGGAGGTTCTGGGGGCATGTACCAGCCTTGAAGCCAGATCCTGGCTCCAAACCTGTGAGCCCTTGGGCTGGCCCCCCTCCCTCTCTGAGCCTCCATCTCTTCCTCGAGCAAATGGGCCAAGGCTTCCTTGGTAGAGTGTAGGAGAAAATTGTAAGTCATCTGCCTCTCACACAGTAGGTGCTCAATAGGGGTACATGGGCTCTGGGTCTGAAACCATCAGGGGAAGGGGTAGGGAGAGCTCAGTGCTCCCATTGCTGAGGGAACCAATGGGGTTGAGTTTGTCCTTGGAGCTCCAAATAAGGTCTCAGAAAACGGGCTCGACTCTGCCCTTCTGTTGGCCTGGCCTTTTTATTCCATCGTTGGAGCTGTGTCAACGTCTTGTACCCCAAGCCTGGGCTTGCATCTCCATTATTTTAATGGCCTACAGTTTCCCTCGCTCTCCCTGCATCTTGGATAGGTCAGGCTCCCTGCTTCTCCTCCAGCCGGGGGGATGAGGAGTGGGTGGGAGAGAAGCCCAGGGCACGGGGCACACAGCTCCCTTTGTGACTGTGGCTGAGTCATATGGGCAACGCCATCTTCCTGGGCCCCAGGGCAGTTGTGACCGAGGGAGACAGCACGTTATCATGGGGCTGTGGCTGCTCCCTCCCGCTCCGCCCCCCATGCTGGTGGCCAGGAGGCTTTCCCACGGGAATAAACAGGGAGGTGGCTGGGAGCCTTGGCTAAAAAGCATGTAGTCTGGATCCCAGGACCTGGGTTGGAGTGTTGACTCTGCTGATGACGAGCTGTGAAGATTTAGGAAGTTTCTCTCTCTGAGCTTCAGTTCCCATCTCTGTTAAGTGGGATCGATTATCACTGTTTTATGGAAGATACTGGAAATGAAAGGGCTTTGCAAACTGCCGAGTGCTGGGCTTTTGGCATTTGTATTGACTTCATGATAATCATAATGGCATCGGCCAACATTTCTTGAGCACCTACTATGTGCCAGGCATGGTGCTCAATGATTTACAAGGCCACTCTGCGTGCAAGCAGAGGGGCCGAAACTTGAGCTGTTCTTGTCCAATAAAAGCTCACCTCCAAGGGTCAGTGGTTCCTGTGACCCTTCCCACAGGTGGCACAGCTCTGCACTGTTTGCGAGGCTGGCTCACGCCACCCCAGCTGGAGGCTTAGAGAGGCAGAAGAGTGAACCCTCCAGGAGCAGAGCTGAGTCCTCCCTCATGCCCAGGCCTCCGTCACATGGTCCAGCAGAGGAGCCCCGCCCCATCCCCAGCAGCCCCATCTCTGTCTCCCTTGCAGGCTGCTGAACAGTAAAGCTCTCCCAGACACACCTGGAGTGCTTATTCGTGCCTGGGCCGTGAGCCTTATGTATATGACCTCGTTTGTTATTGCTGGTGGTGCTATTATTGTCTCCACTTGAGAGATGAGGAGGTGGATGGCTAGAGAGATGCTGCCTGAGTCACCCAGCAGGCTGAGCCAGGAGTAGAAGCCAGTGGACCCGAGTCTGGTGTCTGGGCTTCCAACCCCTCGGAAGGCAGCACGGCCCCCTCTCCTCCATCCTGTCTGCACTTGCCACTCCAGCTAGTAATGCTCGCAACCTTCTCTGGACCAGGAAGACCCCAGCCCTTCACCCTTGAGCCCCAGCAATGTGCGTTCCAGCTGCCTGTTGGAAGGCTCCCCAACATGGCACAGGAGCACCCCATTCCACTGTACCCAAGGGCAGCCTCTTCCCTGCTTCCCAGACCTACATCCATCCTGTGCCCCCCATTCTTCAGGGTGGTTTTCGACGTCTTTTTCCCTGACCCTCATGTGTGGGGTGGGGGCGCCTAGCCCTGCTCTAGTATCCTGGGCCAAGTCTCCTCCACAGCCCCCTCCCTCTGCATCCGTCTCCTCCGGTGCCCGGCTGGACTTTCCACCCATCCCACTCCCATGGTTGGCACAAGCCCCTGGGGTCCAGGCCAGGGCTCCTCCTGCTTTAACCAGGGCTGGAATCGCCTGGGCATCTTGTTTGAGGACATGTTCAGACTCAGCGGGTCTGGGGCACACCCGAGATCCTGGTGTGACCACAGCCTGTGAGCTGAGCACACCCCTCTGCACCAGACGCCTCCCCTGGCGTCCCCGTGCTTTGAGTGAAACCCCATCGAAAGCTAGCTCCACACTTTCAAAGCCTTCCAGAATCTTCACCTGCTCTTGTAGTTAGATCTCATTTCCTTCCCAGAATGCCTCCCGTGTCCCACCTGTCTGTCCTCTCCACCTCGGCTGCTCCCGGTCCCTCCACCTGGAATGCCCTTCCCACTTGTCTCTGTTCATTGAAGCCCCAGCTGGGGATCTGGGGCCAACACACTTGGTTCAGACCCCAGCTCTGTCCCTGAAGGTGAGGGTGAGCCCCTCGCCCTCTCTGTGCCTCTGTCCCTCTCCTGTGACATAGGGATAGTGACTGTTGTGAGAACCGGAGGTGATGAACGTGAAGAGCCCAGAAGGACCTGGCACCCAGCTGGAGCTGGTTAGAGCCTGCGCATCAGAGACCCAGCCAGACCCAGCTGCGTGGCCTTGGCTTTGTCCCTTCGTGTCTCTAACATACCAGTGGGACTCCACCCACAGCTGGGAGGACGAAATGAGAGCGACCCACGCAAAGCAGGGCGTCTAGCCCAGTGCCCCCTACAGACATGGCAGCTGTTCTCAGTCCCGTTAGTAGTGGCAATAATAGGCAGTATTGTGGTTAATAATAATTTATTTGGGTTCTCCCCTTTGACTCCCAGAGCCCTCTGGGAGCTCTGTGGTGCCAATAACTGACTCCCTGGTATCACCCCGATGTGAGCCAGACTCAGAACTGGGGCCTGCTCCCCAACCCCTCGCCCTAGAGCCTGGCACAGTGCCCAGCACATAGTAGGTCTCTGAGAAGCCCAGTGGTGGAAAGGGGCAGCCAGAGCTTGGCAAGCCAACTCCTGCCCTGCTCAGGCTGCCCCACAGGATTAGGGAAGTCGGCTGGCTCCAGGCTTCCGTGTCCCCTGCTAGGGCACCCAGCTCGGCAGAACCCTGCTACGTGCAGAGAGAGCGATGCCTCCGGCTCTCCATCTGCGCCCCGCTGGCCAGCACCCTTTGTGGCGTGAGTGGAATCTGGGCGTGGGGTTTGCTGCCCTGCTGGCCTGGACGCCGGGGAACAGCTAAGGCTGCCCCAGCTAGCAGGTGGACCTTGGGGAAACTGAGGCTTAGAGGTGGTGACTTGCCTGGGGTCATGGCAGGTAATGGACCCCCATCCTTTTCCAGACAGCCCACTCTTGCTCCTTGTTTCCTGGCTCCCGGTATGGGTGGGGCCCTCCCGCCCTGGTAATGAGGGACTGCCCACTGCAGGCCTGGGAGGGAGCAGCAGGCCAAGCGTCCACAGGGCCCGCCTGCCCCGGGCATCAGCCCGGGACAGTCTGGACAGTGGTGCTGACTGCTTGGAGAGCACAGCTCTGCTTTCTGGAAGCTCTGGCTTGGGGGCCCCTCTGTACCCCACCAGGTAGCTTTATTGCCCTTCCCTGCAGCTTGATTTATGCAGGCAGGTGCAGGATGCAGGTGAAGGAGATCCTTTACCTGCAGCAACCCCTGGCCTCCTAGCCGTCTAAAAAGCTTCCATTCATGCTGCATAGGGTGACTTTTCCAAGCCCCCTCTTTTAGAGAAGGGACAGACATACCATGCCCTGAGCACCCGCCGTGTCCAGGCCCCAACCCGGAGGTCTGGGGAGTAGTTAGGAGAGCCAGTGTGGAGCCTGACCCCACGGCTCCTGTGCAAACCCCAGTACCTCTAGCTGGGTGACCTCAGGCAAGTTCAAGTTCATCCCCTTCTCTCAGCTTCACTTCTCTGCCTTATGCTCTCCCTTCCTCATCACTGTTTTCACAGCAAATATTTCTTGAAGGTTCATCGAGTGCCAGGCACCGGCCTGAGCAACACGTATAACCCTCACTACTGTCCTGTGTTGCCATAGCAACGGCATGAGCACAATTATTATTATTATTGTTACTGTTGTTGCTGTCATCACTTACCCTCATTATGCTGTGAAACCCTTACGGCACCCATGACTTGGCAATCATTTATCCACATTGTAGGGGTGAGAGTAGATAAGGAGACCCCACCCTGAAGGAAAGCCATGAGCCATTGGGAGCCTCCTGAACCCCAGAACCCCAGCAGTGAGAGCGAGCGGCTGACAGACACCACTGACCAGAAAGTGGGTGGGACATCAACCCATTTCCAAATTTCCCTCTCTGAGAAATTTGGCATGATTCTTCACCTGGGCCTCAGTTTCCCCTTTGGCCCTGCAGATAGACTAAAGGAGGCCATTTCCAGAAGACCGTGGGGACTCAGAATCCCAAACTGAGTCTTAGAACGTCGAAACTGTGTGCGCTTGGGGAGCACTGAGATGGGTCCCTTTGCTGGGAGGACTGAGGCTCAGGGAGGACTCAAGGTCAAGCGGCCAGTTACGTGTGGACTGGCTGGCCACATGCCAGGTGCTTGACACCCGCCCCCCCTTCCCCCGGCATGCCTTCTGTGCCTTCCGCTTTGCCGGGCAGCGGTCAGCATGGCTCCTGTCTGCTTCCAAGGGGGCCGGACTTTCCTTCAGGAAGGGGTAGTTGTTGCCTGGGCCTGGGGGTGGGGGCAGCATCAAAGCAGCCCGTTGCTGTAGCAACCCTGGCCTCCGTGAGAATTTGGGGGGGGAGGCGGGAGAACAGCACTGGGGAAGCGGCAGATGGAAGGCGAGGAGGCAGTTATCCTCAGCCCAGCATCTGTCTGTCTGTCTGTCTGTCCGCAAAGCCTGGTACCTGTCTGCCTGGATGGGGAGGGCTTCGAGCTGAGGTGCCTCCTTGTCCAATGCTGAGTCATAGGCATCCCCCAGGGTCACCACCTCAGCCCTCAGCCCTCCCCGACCCCAGGCTCCCTCTGAGAAATCTGTGACTCACTGTATGGTCCCGTCATCCCCAGTCAGCCAGCTAGTGACTGGAGGAGGAGTCCATCTGGGGCAGGAGCGGGCGGGCGTTCCCCCAACCAAACACACCCCGGCACCTCCCCTGGCTCTGCACTGGCCGCATGCCCTCCCCCGCGCAGGAGAGGGGCTGGGAGCCTCCCACACGCACCAGCTCACTCAGAGGCAGCAGGATCATGCTGGCAGGTTAAGCCTCCGAGGTGGATCTTGAGAGGCAGTTCAGCTGCCTGGCCCTACAAGGGACGCCCTGCCTGGCACCAGGTACCACATCAAAGAGGGGACGAGGGAGAGGTGTGTGTGTGTGTGTGTGTGTGTGTGTGTGTGTGTGTGTGTGTGTGTGTCAGAGCCTCGGGGTGCTGGTAGGATGGGGAATTGGCCGGTCTCGGCGTCTCGGTGAGCTCTAGCCCAGATGAGCATCGCTGTGGAGAATCTCTAGAGCTGGGGTCAGATGGACAGGGAGATGCCCGGGAAGAGGATGGGTCCCAAGAGGATGAAACCGCTCAGAGCCACTAGGCATCTGTTAGCTGGGGAAACTGAGGCTCAGAGTGGTGCTGTTGCTGGGCACAGTAAGCGGAGTCTGCTCCCTGGGCAGTGAGATGACTGCCTGCTCTTATTCCCACTGCACAGGTGCGGGAACCAAGGTTCTGGGAGGGCAGGTGGCTGACCTAGGGCCACATGGCGAGTCTGGGGGTGGAGGGCCAGGGCCCAGCCTCAGGGAGCAGAGGCTGCTACAGGGCGCTGGGCACCGGGCTCTCAAGGGCACAGCTCTTTCTGCAGCTGCCTTGGGGCTGAGACCGGAGTCCCCAGGTGAGCCAGCGGCAGACTGGCTCTTCATCACACAAACCACCTGTGGGAGGAGGTGGTCTTGGCGGTGGGGTCTGAACATGGGGGACTTGGAGTAACAGAATGCCCCGGAACCAGGGGCAGGGAGAGGGGGAAGCAGAGGCTGAGGGCTGAAGAGCACCCTGTGGCTAACCCCCAGACCTCAGCGCCCCGTCTGCTCAGCACTGATAGGGTCCTCCTACCCCTGGGGCTCCCCCAGTGCCCACCCTCTTCCCCACAGGGAGGGGACCTGCTGGTTCCTCTCCTCCCCTTCTCCCCAGCAAGCTTCCTTCCTGTGGTGATGAGTTGGGGGGCTCCCAGGGCCCCAGGGGAGGGGGGAAGGGGCCGGTGCTCGTTTTGCTAAGGAGGTTTGGAGGGACACAGTCCAAGCAGGGCACCTCGCGCCCCACGCCAGCCCCACTCCCACCCTGCCTGGAGAAGCTCTGGCCTGGGGAAGGTGCTGGGTCGGGAAGCCTCGCGGCTCCTGATGACCAAGGAAGGTATACATGTGAACAGTTACCGAGAGCCCACTCGTGTGCCCAGTCCTGTCCTACGGATGGGGGTCACGTCCGTGAATGAGACCAGTAAGGTATCTTAGAACCCACGGGTGGTCCAGACCCAGAGCCAAGCTCCCGCCACCTCCCTATGGGCACCCTGAGGGCAGAGAGTCAGCTCCATGGATTGGGAGACGAGTGGGAAGAAGGCTCTGAGGCTGCCCAGTCGGTTCCCGGAGCCCGGGCCGAGGTCCCCGCGGATTGGGGCTGGGTCTAGGGGTGCGGCTGGCTCTTCAGGCTGGACCTGATCCCCCCCTGCTGCAGGGACTCCAGGGCCTGAGACAGGGACCCACCTGGGTCACACAGCAGCATGGCCATCTTGCCTGTCCTCCCTCGCTGGGTGTGTGGGGGTGACAATAGCTGTCCTGCTCTGAGGGTGACAGGTTGTGAAGGACACCGCTCCAGGCACAGTCTGTGAGGGAGACTGGGCAGCCTGTACTGTGGTTGCTGGCTCTGGTGCCCTGGGCCACTGGGCAGGGGCCGGTCAGCCTGGCTGGGACACCCACATCTCATCAGGGACACAAACAAACAAGACTGTTAGGATCTGAGGCTGCGGAGTGAGACGAGCTTGCTGGTAGAGGTAGAGAGAACTTTCTGACCTCGGATGGGAAGAGGAGCAGAGGCCGCCTCTCCTGGGCTTGGAGACCGGGAAGGAGGGAGGGAAGGGTTTGCAGAGAATGCATGAGGCTGGGCGGGGGCAGCCCTGGCAGAGGGAACTGTGTGGGGAAAGGTTTTTCCTGGGGGAATGGGGCAGGTGATGGCACTGGAGACCTGGCACGCGTCATTTCCTGGGGCCTGGGATACCAGGCCGGCAGGTTCTCATTTGCCTCGTCGGGGAAGGGATGGTGGGAGGGCTTAGGCAGCATGGCAGCCCACAGCCAGGCTGTGACCGAAGCAGGCTCCTGGTGTGAGGCTGCCCTCGCTGCCCCAAGCCCGAGCTGTGTGCCCCCTGGCTCATGCTTGGCAGGCAGAGTGTGGGTGGTGGGGTCTGTGCCCATTTCAGGGATGGGGTGGGCTTCTACTCAGCAAAGATAAAGAAGAGTTGGAGACAGGGCTGGTTGGGGGTTGAGGGAATGTGGCACATAGCCCCAAACCCCAGCACTGCCCCTTCCCTCTGAACCAGAGCTTGAGCAGGCTCAGCACCCCCAACTCCAACCCAGGATGGCCCTGTGGACCCTGCCTTCTGACTCACAGCAGATGGGGGCATTGCATGAGCAAACCGGGCAGCTGGGAGACCAGGACCCCAGGGAACAGGCAGATGGCAAATGGGGGGCGGGGCAGGGCTGGCACAAAGGGGCCTCTCCAGCGGGGTGGGGGGTGCTCGCTGGGCTCAGCCTCCCCAGGTTTGCCCTCTGCCTGTCTGGCCCTCACAGCCCATTGGGAGTTCCTGAGGCCCTCCAGGAGCCCCACAGATTCTGAGGTCAGGCCTGGGCTGCTGGGGAGAGGGGACATGGGTGTGGGGAAGAGCTTGGGACACATTTTCTGATCCCTGCTCAGTGCCATCTGCCCTGGCACAGATGGGCTGAAGCCCCTCTTAGGTCACTTAAACCCCAAACTCTCCCTAGTTCCCTAGTGGCTCAGCCTGGGCTGGAACAGCCTGGACCGTCCCTGCCCGCAGATCCCGCCGGGCCCTGGGCTCTGTGCTTTGCCTGCAGCTTTATTCCTGTGGGGTGGGTGCTCATGCTGAGCCCTCTTAGGGATGAGGACACTGAGGTCCAAGAGGCTTCCCTGTGAGTGCTCTCTCCTCTTGGGGCTCCAGAGTCTGTACTCTTTCCCACTGGGCTCTCCTGCCCCATTGGCGGGGAGGGGGCTCCTCGGCCAGACCAGGCTCTGTGCTGGGTGCCCTTGTCTTGAACCCCATCCCTACTGCGGCCCAAATCCTTTAGGACCCATGAAAGTAGCAAGGCCATTTGCCTGGGGAGAAGCCTGACTGTTCCTCTCTGGTTGTGTGAACTTGGGCATCTGTCTCAGTTTTCTTATCTGGAAAAAGTGGATAACAGTTGTACCTATATGGTGTGTGTATGGGGGGGGGGGCATTGTGAGGACTCAGGGGTTACTGCAATAGAACGTTTAGATGGTGCCTGGCCCACATAAATGTTCGCCTTTTCATGATCCTATTGGCAAGTTGGGGGCACCGAGGCCCAGGGGTATCTTGGAATAACTTGAGGGGACTTACTCTTGCCTCCCCCACCCCCTGGGAGAGCTGAGGACACCTGAGGAGGACTGACCCTTTTTCCAAACTGACTTGTGCTTTGGGAGGGAGGCCAGTAGGGTCAGCATCATTCTCCTGAGCTGGCACCAACCAGCTCAGGCTCAGGCTGAATGTGGTGCACTTGGCAGTTCCAGGCAGGCAGAGATAAAAGCTGAGTCCTGGAAAAGTTGGCAGAGCTTCCGGGAGCTGGTGGACAGGCCTCTGCATTAGAGGGAGATGGCCTGGGGGTGGGGGCCTCACAGTCCCGGGCCAGCCCAGCTCCAGTCTCCTAAAAGCCTGGAGGTTCTGCAGCTAATGGCTCCAGTGTGTCTCCCCAGGCTCAAGGCCACTTAACTGAACTTGAAACAAGCAACAATGAGAGATTAGAGCAATCTCTGCCACTTCTTAGACCTCCCACTCCTGTCCTCTGGCAGAGAGAGCTGCGGGCTCGTAGCCTGCTGTCCAAGGTCACAATCTCCTGGACTCCTTACTTCCACACGGAGATGGCAGTACCACCTCTAGCAGGGTAGTTGCTGGAATCTGGGGCAATAAATAGGTGCGAAGTGTGTGCTCAGCCCACCGTGTGCCTGGGAGAGGTCTTCCCTGAAGGTCTTATCTTCGGGACCATGCGGTGGTTGAGACAGAACTAAGTTCGAATACTTGAAAAGTGACCTTGAGCGAGGGATTACTTTCTCTAAACCTCCTTACTTAGGCTGTGAAATGGGGGTGAAGAGACCAGCCTCTCTAATATCTGAGACAGCTGCACGCTGTAGGGACCCACGGGCAGTAGAGCCTGCCTCAGCTGTCCTGGATCTTTGCTTCTCCATCACCCAGCTCAGCTGTCCCCCTGGTTCTGACCCAGCTCCATCAGCTGTGTGGCCTTGGACAGGTGTATTAGCCTCTCTGTGCCTTGTTTTCCTCATCTTTAAAATAAGGATGGTAGTGGCACATTGAGAGGGTTGAGTGAACCACTTAAATCTTAAGTGGCTGACGCCTGGCATACCATAAGCGGCATCATCACCACGGTTCGGCCACCCCCAAGCCCTTCTCTTAGAGAGCTGCAGTGAGTTTATCCCAGAGTGATGGCCCTGTCCTCTTGTGACATCACTGGAAAGGTGCCAGAGAACATGCCCCTATGGATTGACCTATCCAATAGCGTCCTGATCTGTTGTCCAAGACTGGGGCTCCCTCCTGCTCCCCAAGACCCGAGGGTTGGCCACTGTCCCAGGCCTACAGGGGAGGCCTGAGCTGCAGCTGGGCTGGTTCTCTGGGGCAGCACTCTGTGGCCTTCTCTGTTGGGCTGTTTCCTTGGCCCTTGGAGGCTATGTTGGGTAGCTGACCCCTTCTGGGTTCCTGGCCAAGTCTGGCACGCAGGGTGTGGCTCTGTGGCTGGCACCCTCGGTCTCTAATCCTGTGGCAGGGGGGACAACTGCCAAGACCCACCTGCCTCGATGGTGACAAATGCAAGGGGTGAAACCCAGAAACCAGCTGAGGCAGCTGAGTCATGCGTGGCCAGGTGTCCTCTGCCCACTGCTTCTCTGGTTGTGTCACCACCTAGGCGTGTGTCAAGCCCTTGGGGCAACTCATAACCCAACCTCCCACCGCTTCACTGCCTGCAAAGACCCTCCTTCAGTCCCAGAGGTTAAACCTTTGTCCCAGTTCACAGATGAGGAAGCACGTCTCAGGTCCCTGGCCAGCTTGAGGCACTGAGGACTTGAATCTAGGTCTCCTGCCGTGGAGCCTGGACCTGTTCCCAGGGCCCCACAGATGATGTGTTCCATTGAGGTAGTGAGCTCACCGTCCCTGTGGGTGTTTAAGTTTGGCAGAGGAGTTGTAGAGGGAACTTAGGCATCATGTGGAGTTCTTCATGGCTCCCCCTTTCAGCCCTGGGCTTTTCTGGCCCTGGGGTAGAGCGGCACCCAGCTCCCCCATTTTTCCCAGGCATTAAGTCCCTCACAGTGTATTGGTCATTCCAGCAGCATCGGGAGATGTTTGCAGGCAAGTGGTGCCTGCCTCCCTTTAGAAAACACCTCTGGAGCCGCGCCTGTCACCACGCCCAGACTCCCACCATTAGTGCCACCTTATTGCATCTCCAGGGGCTCCTGCTAGCCTCCTAATAGCTTGGAGAGCTGCATGGGATGCACAGACTACGAGGGGACCTCTGGGGAACGGAACTGGAGTGTGGCGGCAGGGTCTGAGGGAGGAAGGCGGAAGGGGGGGCACCCACCTCCCAAGTCATCAGGTGGCTGATGCCGCCTTTCGTTCTCCCTGAGGCAACAGGCCCTCGCCTGAGTCGGGGTGTCCCTGCGCCGGGGCACATCCCCTTTCCGCACACCTGCATGTGTGACATCACTGTGGGAGCTGTGGCAGTGCACAGGGCCGGAAGGAATGCTCGTGTGGTTTTCTCACGGCCGTGCCTACCCTGTGTTCGTGACCATGCCTGCTGCACCCTCTTGGGCTCTGCCACCTGTGCACACGACCCAGACCAGATGGCCAGGCTCTGCTCTCCAGCTCCTGGAGGGGAGTCGAGCACGTGGAAGGCCTGGACTAGGGGAGGGGGAGCCGGGCCCAGGTACAGCACCCATCTGCAGTTGTGGGGGGGGGGAGGGGGAGTGCAGCCAGTGCTTTCCAATGGCCCTGAAGCATGCCTGCACACCTGGGAGCCCCACTTCTCCTCCCCAGCCTGGGTTTGGGGAACCAGAGGCAGAAGCTGCAATACCTGCTGTCCAGGCAGGATGGGAGTGTGGGGCCGAGGGGACCTGGCCCAGGCCGTGGGCCTCTTAGACCAGCATGCCCAACCTGAGGGTAGAAAGAAGGCTAGCACACGGGAGGATGGGGTGGCCGAAGGTAGAGGGAGGGAAGTAGTGTCACTCGCTTATTATTTTGGCAGTCACGCTGCTCCCTGAGCCTCAGTCATCTGACTTGTACAGGGAGCCTCATAATTTTGTCCCCTACCTCCACCCTGGTCAGCAACGTCATGGGTATTAAGTGAGGACTGTCTGTCTCTTCGGCAGAGACTTGGCCCTGGGCAGCACCGAGATATGAGCTGTTGTAGGTATTGCTATTATTACAAGTGCTTAGCGACGGTAGAGGGGTGGGGGTCCCAGGGTGCTGTGCCTCTGTTTCTCTGCATGTCACTGCAGTTAGTGAGGCCCGAGAGTGTGTAAAAGGCCAGGAATGCCCCATCTATCCCCTCCCCTGGCTCCCCTGAACCCCAATGCCCTGCCGGCTCCTTTTAAGCCCGGGATCTTTGGGTCCGACAGTGCCCGCCTTCTCTGGCCCAGCAGGCCTGCGAATCCTTTGCAGGCCAAGGTCCACCGAGAACAGCAACTCCTTTCTTTGCTTTCTTTTCCTCTTCCTCCGGGGGCCAAAAATAGTGCCTGAATGGGACACAGCTCTGAGCCGCCAGTGAGACAATAGCCACCGCCTGACCAAAGCCGCCTCCTGGCCCTGGTCCAGTGGAGGTGGGGGGAGGTGTGGGGGGGTACATGGGCACTGCAGCCCCACGGTCCCAAGCCCCTGCTGACTTTCCCATGACCTCTGCCAGAAACGCCCCCAGAGCCCCTGTAATCCCTCGGAGTGTGATGGCCAAGGGGTCTCCCCACTTATTCTGGGAAAATGCTCGTAGCTGCTTGGCCGAGACCCTGGGCCCGTAGCCCGCTGAGTGGCTTTGCGTCTCCCGATCTGTGGCTGGTTTAGAGGACTTTGGTGGAGCGTCCACCTCTGGTTCTGAGGTTCTTTTCCCTTTGACTCAGTGAGGCTTTTTAGAGGTCAAAGGATGTGCCCTCTGGGGAGGAAGTGAGGCCCCTGTCACTGGAAGTGAGCAAATAAAGTTTGGACGTGCCCTGGACGGGGGCCAGAATTAGTTGAGCATCCGATGGACGTTTCGTCTCGATGTCTTCATGTCCTGGAGGAGACCTCGGTTGGAATTCCAGAACCCTCCCTCCCCAGCTAAGTGGCCTTCAGCAAGTCACACCACCATCTGGGGCCTCTGTTTCCCCATCTGTAAGGTGGGTTCAACAGGGCTGACCTCGCAGAGTGGTGGAAATGCCCAGGACAGTGCCTGGCACACAGAAGGCGTTTCACAAGCTTGGCCTCTGTTCTCCCTCTTACAACTGGCATTTACTTTGGGGTACAGAGAGCCAGGTCTGACCCACTATCAGCCCCCCAGGGAGCTCTAAAGAAAAGCAGGGGAAATCCCAGCCTTTGGGCTCACTTAGAAGGAAGATTACTGGTGGGCTGTGGCAATCTGGGAAGGCTTCCTGAAGGAGGTAACTCCCCAAGATGCTTCCATGGCAGTATGGTGTGCATTCTGTGCTCATGCCAGTCAATGGTGGGGGTTAGAAGGGTGTCCAGGCTGGGCAAGGCCACGGACTGGCAACCTCCAGGGGCAAAAGCAAGTGACAATGGGTATTTTTAGTCACAGGAGTAGCCCCCACTGGGTTTTAAAAAGATTCGCTTTTAAAGTCAATGTCGACAAACTTAGACAGGCAAGTGCTCCCCATAACCTGCTGTCCTAAACCCTGCCCTTCCCACCCCCACCCCACCACCGTCTCTCAGCCTGGCCTGGCCAGCATTGAGTTGGGGACTTGGGTACGGGACAAGTTAGGGGGCCTGCACTGTGCTGGGTCGGAGCCAGGCAGTGACGTAGTTCCTGAAGCTGCCAGTGGTTACCAGGGGAACGGTTGCCAGGGGCTGTTGTCACCTGCGCCCCTTCTCTGACTGGCGGCTTGCAGCATACATATCTTCCCTGGCTGCCCCCTTTGTTTGAAGCTCCATGAGAGCGAGGGGGCCGGGGCTGAGGTGGCTCAGCTTTGCCATCCCCCTCTGGCCTCTTGAACTGGGGAGAAACTGGCCCAGCTCCCCAAAGGGCTGCAGCCTGCACACGAGGCGAGCCCTTCCCTCACCCGTGTGAGCGCGTTCTGTGTTTGCAGCCCCCTCGATGCCACAGAAGAGGAGTCCAGGTACATTCACCCCCTGCATGCGTCCTCCTCTTCTCCCTCCAGCCCTCTCGCTCCTGGTCCCACTGTCCTTTCCTTCCCCACCCCACCTGCCATCCCCTCTTCCCTTCCCCTCCTCACCTCTCCCCTCCTCCCCCTCCATCCCTTCCCTCTCTACCTTTCTCTCCTTCTCTCCATCTCTCCATTCCCCTCCACTCCTCCTCCCTCTTCCCCCTTCCCCCTCTGCCTCTATCTTTCTTCTCTTTCCTCCATTCTCCCCGCTTCCCTCCTCCTGCTTCTCCCAACACTGATAGCGTGGCTGATGGGGCTGGGGGGGGGTGGTGGCTGGTGGGGGCACTAAGGGCCCTGGGGGAGTCATAGGCATCACCCTATAAGGAATTGGTCAGTTGAACAGACAGCCTCAAGAATGAACGAGGAAGTGGTTGGGGGTGAGATCCTCACACCCCACTCCCCTCCCTTCAGTCACACTCTACCTAAAATTATATTTGGTCTCTGGGCCTCACCCCTATGGTCAAAGACAAGCCTCTGAAGAGCATTGCGGGGTGGGGTCCGGGGCCTGCAGATGATGGAGAGCATAGGGGTGGAGCTGAGACGGGGTCACCTGGGCAGTTCTGACAGCCCCTAGGCTGTCACATAAGATCAAGGGGAAACAGGCAGCAGAGTCAAGAGCACGAGTCCTGGAACGGAGCGCTGGGGTGGCATCCAGTTTCCGCTTCTTGCTAGCTACGTGATCTCCAGCAGGTACCTAGAAATTCCGGGGCCTCAGTTTCCTTATCTGTTAAATGGGCATAACAACACTTGTCTCCTAAGGTTTGGGGAGGATTAAATGTGCTAGCTTCATGTAAAGAGCTTAGAATCAAGTCTTGCATTTTCAAAGAGCTTACTTGACGTCAGCCGCGTTGCTGGAGGTGGGGAGCCCCTTGGCCGTGGGGACCTGGTGAGGCTGTGCTGTGTGCTCTGTGAGCTGGGATGGGATGCTGGGGGCTCCAGGTACAATGTCCCAGGACTTGTCCTCGAGCCCTAGCCTGGTCCCGGCCGCCAGCCCTCATGGGGAGGACGCCTGGCTGTGTGCCCTGTCTGCCCCTCAGCCAGGCATTGGGGACCTGGAGGAGGAGAAAGGAAAGGAGAGCTGGTGGATGACCTTGGCAACACTCAGGGTTCCGTATTCCAAAGACAGGTGCTGTGCCAGGCCCAGGGCCACCGAACTGCAGCCCCAGGAAGCGAGCAGGGAGGTAGCTGGGCTGATGCTGTGGGCCTGGCCTTGTGCAGGGTAGGAGCGCAGAGAGGAAAAGGGAACTGCAGCCAGACAGCTGAGGTCTGCTGTGGTTTGATGGAGCAGGGAGTCTGGCCAGGAGGGAGGAGGAGATGGCCCAGCAGCCTCTACCCCTTGCTGCCAGTGGGGAGATACGTCCTGCCCTTCCTCCGGAGGTCTTGGGTTATGGAGAATGTAGGTTGGGGACAGGGATCACAGCCACCCATTCAACAGAGGAAGAAACTAAGGCCCAGACAAGGGATTGACTAGCCCCCTGGTCCCAGGGGACAGTTAGCGAGCTGCAAAGCTAGTTCTGGACCTTGTGTGTCTAACTCCTGCCACCTCTGCTCTTGGAGTGGACAATCCCCGGGCAGATGCTCACTGGTGTGTGCTACGGGGTCCTGGAGTCCAGCCTCAGAGGCCCCCTTGGGGAGAGGGCTGGGGTGGGCTCAGCCATGGGCTGCAGCCCAGCCCAGAAGCACAGAGCTGACCAGGCACCCATTCCCTGGACTGCTCTTGAAAAACCCCTGTGCCTGAGCTCCGCCCCAAGCTGGGCCAGACCTGAGACCCCTCCGCATGGCCCCCTCCTCCTTAGGGTCTAGGTCCCTTCAGTCCAAAGTTCTAAAGGACTTTGATTCTCAGCCCCTAAAAGCTTTTGCATCTTCTTGTTCACTCTCTTTCTCTCTCTCTTTTCCTTTTTCTCTCTCCCTCCCTCTCAGTTCCAACACGCTAAGATTCTCTGATGCAGAATCTGAGGGTCCCAGCTGGCTGTGGTTGGCTCTAATGGAATGGCCAACCTGGGGACAGGGCTGGCAGTGCCCTTTGCCTAAGAGCTGTACTGCTGGCCAAAGGGAGGTGGGACAGGGCGGATTAGACCCCAGGCTCCCCGGGGACCTCTTGCCTGGAAGTGTCAAAGATGGTGATGAGCTGCCCTGGGGATCATCACAGCTCAAATGGCTCCTGGAGCCCATCTCGGGCTAGTTAATAGCCTCTGGGACAGCTCAGAGGGGAGGGGACAGGGCTGGAGGCTGGGAGGGGGGGCGCTGACAGGCTTTACATCTGTGTGGTGTCAAGAATTCCTAGAGTTTATTTCCATGTTGATACCACACGTCCCTGCCAAAAAGGACACATTGGGCTGAGAAACTGAGACAACTAAGCTCAGTGGATTTTCTCCCTGCAGGACTTATCAGAGCCTTTGATGTGCTAATACCCGAGACCAAGCAGGGCCTGCAGTTTTTTCTAACTTGGGAAGCCGTCCTTCTTAGAAATTGCTCTGGCTGGTTACCTCATGGCAGGCAGGGGAACAGTTCCAGAGAAGGGACGGGACTCCAGAGACCGAAATGACTAAAAGCATGAGCTTTACGATTGGGTGGACTCGGGCTTGAGGTCTGGCTTGGCTGCTTGCTGTGAGTTCTTGGGCGTCACTCGACCTCTTTGGACTTGAGTTTTCTTATCATTAAAGTGGGGATAGAACAGCATTTGCTTCACAGAATTATGATGAGGATCGAGTGATAATTTGTGGAAGAGCTTTGCCCGACGCCAGGCATGTGCCGTCCTCCCCTTCTCTCCTGGGGTCCCAGGGTTCTTTTCACCACACCAGAGAGAACCCCGTTCACTCCCGTCACCGTCTGGGGTTCCGTCAGGCCCTGTGTGGCTGGAGTGCCAGGCGGTCAGGTGAGGGTGTGGAGGCTGGACCTTGGCAGACATGTCACGAGGCTGGCATCCCTGCACAAAGGCTGGGAGGTGGGAACGCTCAAGCCCAGGCTCGTCTCTGCTTGAGTGACCATAGATAGGTTGGCCTCTCTGAGGCCCCTTAAGCAAATGCTCTGGATCCAGACAAAGCAGGCTGCAGGGCAGACAGCTCTGCTTAGCTGACTCCAGCATCCCACGTCTTCTCATCCTAATCTTCCCCCAGGGCTAGAGCCAGTCCGAACACACAGAGGTGATTGTGGCCCAAGGACCCTGCTGGACCAGAAGCCTGAGGAGGTGGGGCCGGGCAGGTGGGGGCAAGCAGCCCTCCCCCAGTCTGGAGCAAGAATGTGAGACTTGCCCGGGGCAGTGAGCACACAGGCCTTGGCATCCGCGGGCCTCTGGGGGAAGGCCCCTTGCTTAATTTTTATTCTCCTTATGGTAGAAAAATTCCTGAAACCTGAAGTCACAGTTCTTCCCCCGGCGATGCCAGAACGCTCTGCCTGGGGGGAGCGCTATGTGGTCACCTAGCTGGTGCCTCAGTCATCCTCCTTTGAGAGCGAGAGTGCTCCCAGGAGCCGTGGACTGCGGGCCAGGCTGGGAGTGGGGTGTGGCCCTGGCTCCCAACAATATGAAGGGGGCATCCCTTTGATTTGCTGAGTATTTCTAGGTAAGGAAACCACTGGTGAAGGGTGCCTTCAGACCCCACCCTGTCCCCCACGGAGGAAACACCTGTGCGAGCTTTGCACCGATCCATGCATCCATGCTGACGTGCCTTCCTTCGCAGGCCTGCCTCTGTCTGAGCATCCTCTCTGCTCTTCCTCCTCAGAGCCAACCTGCCCACACCCCGCCCTCTTTCTCTTTCTCCTCTGTGCTCCCTCGCCTACCCGCACATGCACATACAGGTGAATGCACACCAACTCGCACACCTGCATTCACACGCACGCATGCTCACACTCTCAAGGTTTCATCGTCACCCTCACCCGCCCCCTACTCCTTGCCCCTCTCCTTCCTTCCCAAATCCTTCCTTCCTAAGGCTCTCTGCCCAGGGCTCAAAGGGGTCACCAGCAGCTCAATGTTGTCCCCCTACTAGAGAACAGCCGAAGACCAGGGCCGGAGCCGGGAAAGCTGAGCTGGGTCCTCTCCCTTGGTCCCTGCCCACAGGAGGGCAAGACCAGGCTTATACCTTGACTACCCACCGGGGGTCCCTCCCTTCTTGGCTCCCTTCTTCTCACCCAGACCCTCCTTCTGCCAGCAGTCCTTAGGGAGACCTCTTCCACGTTCCTGGAACCCTACTAAAAGCTAGATGAACCATAAACGGCACGACACATCCTCGCCACGGGGCCGAGAAGAGGCTGTGCTGGGACACAGGCTTCCTTGGCCTCCAGTCCAGGCTGTGCCATTTACCCGCTGAGTGATCTGGGGCCAGGTCCCGCCCCTCTCTGACTCCCTCTGTAAAACAAGGCTGTGGGTGTTATCCCAGGCTTGTAACGCAGCGGTTTTGCAAGCCTGCAGAGTGTGAAGTCAAAGGGACGCTTGTTAAAAGCCAGCTCCCCATCCCCACCCGACCTGCTGCTTCCTACCTACCCTCAGTGAGCAGGGCCTGTGAAAATGCGTTTTAATCTACACCCAGGGGGGTTCTGACCCACCTGTGACCTCTTGTGACAATGGGGGTGGACACATGGAGCTGAGTGTGGGCCATGATACCCCTCTCCCCCAAGGATTTGGAAGTTAATTCTGATGGAGGATAGGTGGGTAGGTGGAGCTTCAAGGAGAGGGTGTATCTTAAGTGACTCTCATAAGATGTGTTGAGTTAGTTGTCTCAGGGATAAAGCATTCCAAGCAAAGGACACTCTGGAGGTGGGGTGGAGTGTGTGTAGAGGGAAAGGACTGGGGGACCAGGCCCAGGGCATCTTCCTGGAGAGGTGCCTGCCCAGGAAGGGTTAACTCTAGAGCCGCCCAGGTCCTATCCACTCAACTTCCACCTCCATCCTCAGAGGAAATGTTTTTTCCAGGAGCCTGAACTGAGCCAGAGGTGACTCGTGGTTCTGCAGGGTTGGCAGAGGAAGTGACTCAGGCCCTGGGGGGAGAAAGTGAATTGTGGGTCTCCTGCCCATTGCCCCCTCCCCCACCGTAAGGATGGGAGCTGAAGCCAGATCCTCTTTTCCTGGGCCCAGCCCACCCTGGGGGTGAGTAGGGGAGTCTAAGCTTAGACCAGCCCTGGCCCCGCTCTGCTCAGCTTGGATCCTTGGGGACTTTGGGAAGGTGGCCCCCATTGTGTCAAGCTGGGTCGGACTGTTCTGTTCTCTATGTGTGTTTACGGAAAGCCTGGTCCATAAGGAAAGCCTGATCTCCTTTCCTTCGGGGATTCCCAAGCCGGGGAGCAGGGAGCGTGCCTCTCAAGGAAGGCAGCCAGCACGGGGTCTGCAGGGAGCGCTCTAGAGGAGGGTCTGTGCCTTGACTCTGCCCGTGGTGATCACGTAACATGTAGCCCTTCCCTGGCCTCAGTCTCCTCATCTGTAAAGTGGCAAAGCAGTGGGACCAGCCTCGCAGGATGGCTTGAAACAGGGTTGGTGGTGCTACTGCTGTCACTATTGTGGAGCTGTCACCAGAATAGCCCTCTCAGCCACTTCCTAGCTCTGGTGAGAGCTGGGTGAGTTTACTCGAGGCTCTGACCTGGGGTCCAGTGGTCGTTTCTAAGAGTGTTGAAGGCTGAGGCTTGTTCAGGCTCTTCTGGTCCTCAGCTCCAGTGACCTGGGACAAGGTTCTGTCCATGGGCCGTGTGGAGGTTCACGTGTGGGCAAGCCTTCAGATCACAGGCTCCCTCCTTCCTGGCCCGGCTGGGTGGAGGCACCCAGGGAAGTGACCAGGGCGTTCTGCAGCCCAGATGGAGGTGCTAGGAGGGTGTGGCCTCCATCACGGATGCTAACTGCACCCTCTGAGTGTGTTGGATGCTAACTGCACCCTCTGAGTGTGTTGCGTGGGGTGGCAGGGTGTGTATAACCAGGGTGGGGCGGGAGCTTTCCAGGCCATGGGCAGGGGGGAAAGGGAGGGAGCAAGAAGGGGTTTAGTATGGGGTGGGGGTGGGGGAAGTGCCCTGCCCCCGCCCCCTCTGGGCTGGGTCTTCTCCTTGTCCCTGGTCTGACGTTCCTGTCCCTCAGAGGTTTCTGCAGACAGCCTCAGGTCCTGGCTGTGAGGAGGGAACTTCTCTGGGTGTGGTTTCGGTCTTCCCATTGCCTCCCGGAAAGGAAGTTTCATACTCTAAGAATTTCCTGTCAAGGTGTTCTGAGGGTGAGCTGGCCAGGGAGGCCATGCTCGCAGGGCGTGGAGGGCAGAGAGAAGGCGAAGCAGCCGGGGTCTGTGACAGGCCTGGGGGCTGAATTAGGGGCAGGCGTGAGCTGGTCAGAGAGTATGCGGAGATATCTAGCTGACACTTATGGTACCTACCCCATGCATGGCCCTGTTCTAAGTCCTTTACAGGTATCCAGTTGTGTAATTCTCACAACAACCCTTGAGGTAGCCTTGATTTTTATTCAGATATACAGATGAGGAAAGTGAGGTCCAAAGAGTGAGTAATGACCCAAGGACACACAGCTAGTGAGGGGGCTGGGATCTGAGCCCAGGCAGTCTGGCTCCAGAGTCTCCTCCTCTAAGGGTGGGTTAAAAGAAGCCAGGAGCCCCTCCCCTCTCCCGTCCCAAGAATGTGGATGGGGACAGAGTTGTCCACCTTGGAGTGGCTGTCCAAACGGCCAGTGTAGAGTGGGGATGAGCTGATCTCTTTCTTGTCTGTGTTTGAATCTCGTTCATGGCACGTCACAGTGGTAGGGCCTCACTTGTGCTACTCCAGTGATGGGGAGCTCGCTCCCCGTCTCTGCCTTTTTGCTCTGAAAGGTCAGCCCAGGCGAACTGAGACAAAGCGGGTTCTGCTCTATCCTGGGGCCTTGTCTACCAACCGTGGGAACTCAGTTTAAAGGTCAGTGGGCCAGAGAGATACACAGACTCCCGCCAATTTTATCCTTGCTTGCTGTGTGACGTCGGGAAGTCACTGACCCTCTCTGGACCTCAAATATAGATGCTATAAAATGGGCGACTTGGGCCAGATTCTCATAGTTCTCTGAACCACAAGTTCACTAGTGTAGAGCGGTGGTCACAGCAAGGGAGGCTGCCTGGAGGAGCTGATGTTTGGACGAGAGATCAGAAATAGACAGTGATAGACACTTGCAGAATGGAGAAGGAAAGGGGGTTCAGGAGGGAGATGTTTGTGTCCCTGGATGCTGGGTTTCCTTCTGCTGGCCTGGGGAAGCAGGAGGCTGTTTCAAAATGAGCCAAATACTCAGAGAGGACTCAGAGTGAAACCTTAAAAATCACAGCCTAGGAAACAATGCCCGTTCCCCCAAACACTTTCACATCCTTTTTCTAAGGGGTCCTGTGATGCCACCAGGGCAGGATGATGAGCCCACTGACCAATGATTAGACCACTGAGGCCCGCGGAATTCGTGTGCCATTACATATGCTGGGACATAGGAGACTGGCTCTAGCTTGAGGGGGCCAGGTTAATTTGAGGAAGGCCCAGCCAGGTCAGGAGACAATGAGTTCCTGCCTGGGCCACCCTTTTAACACGGCCCTCAAATAGTTCATCCAAAAGCCACCTCTTCCTGGAAGCCCTCCTTGGTTTCTCTCAAACTCAGACTCTTTGCGTGCCCTCGGTTGCCAGGCCTCCCTTCATCTGGCTTGTGGCAGATGATTGCATCTGTCACCTCAACCATATGTAGGTCCCCACAGGATGAGGATGCCTGCCCATGTCTGTCACTACCCAGCTCAGTCATAGGACCAGCTGGCAATGGAGTGGGCCAAACCACCTGGCATTTCTCTATGTGGTTCCTTGCCAGGCACTACAGTTCTGACCAAGCAGGAAAGGCTCCTGGCCTCTGAAGTAAGTTTGGGCAAGACATTTAAGCCTTTGGACCTCAGGTTCCCTGTCTGTGCAGTGGGCCAACAATAGAGCCCACTGGAGTGAAGACTAATACAGATATGGGGGTGGGGTGAGTCAGCCAGGCTGGCAGATAGTAGGCGCTCAACTAATAGAGGCCGCAGGAGATCAAAGTGCCCCCTCTACACCTGGATGGGGGTGGAGGTGAAGGTAGCTGGGCCTCCCCGTACTTGGGCCATAGGGGAGCCCCACTAGACTGGGATGTCCGCCGGCAGTTGCAACCAAGTGCCCTAGGAACTGCCGCCCCCTGGTGGTCATGAGAGAAAACGCGCTTCCCCCCAGCCCCCTCACCTGTACACCCACCCAACCAGGCTTGGCCCAGCAACCTCTGTGCTAGGCCCTGTCCATCGTGCTGGATCAGGAGAGCGCTCCCTGGCTGGCTGAGGAGGGAATGTATCATCCTGAACCGCCAATGGAGGCTCACAGAGGGGCCCCTGGCTAGCGGTGGGAACCCAAGGAGGTCAGAAAGACTGCAGAGGGAGTTGAGGAAGACTTCCTGGAGGAGGTGTAGTCTCAGCTGGATCTCAGGGATGATGGTGGTGTTGTTTCTGAGGGAGAACCCTGAGAGCTCCCCTTTTTCCTGTGTCTCCTCCAGGCCTGGAGTGGGTATCGTGGCTCCAGGTGGTGCTGTGGGGCCCTCTCCACCAGAGTCTAGCTAAGAATACCCCATCACTGCTGGGTCCAGAGGGAGGTACTATTATTAGGCCCATTTCCTGTGACCTACACAAGGTCATACAGCAAGCGAGAGAGGTGGAGCCGGGATTTGACCTTGGCCGGGCTCTGGGCTACCACAGCGTCTTGATGCTCCACTTCGGGCAGCTCTGGGGAGGTCCACAGGCTTCTCCATGCTTGCCTCCCCACCTCTGCACTGGCCTCTCCCTGAGGGTCAGGCCTCTGGCTAACACTCCTGGTCTCTTTCAGGCAGTGACTTCTCAGGCTGACTTCCGAGCAGGAAGATGACCGCCCGCGTGCTGCTGCAGACAGCGCGGCTCCTGCTGGGCCTGCTCTTCCTGGTTCCAGGTAGGCTTTCCCAGGGGTGCCCTGGGACTCTTACGTGAAGATGCCCTCGTGTTTAGGGCAGATGCCAGTGCCTCCACGAACCCCTTTAGGCAGGCCCAGGCTTGCAGGCACAGCTCAGCAAGTGAATGGTACCTTGGAGAAAAGAAAAAGACACCCCTTTTTCTCTGACAGAAGCAGGCCCCCCCCCCACCAGTGCACAGCTTGGGGTAGGACCAGGGACTGGGTTTTGGCCCTACTTGCCTCTGTAGCCAGAGCATCCTTGTGCAGTGCACAGCCTACACAGCTGCTGTCCATGGCAGGCACAGCCTCATTAAATACCTTATTGCTTATTGTCTTTGAAATCATGATTAATTTTGAGTTTGTTATTTTTTTCATATCTTCAAACCAATAATTTTCGAGCAGGGTAGACTCACATTTTTGTAGACCCTTGGAGGCATAGGCCCTTGGAATGTGTATGGGTCCCAGGGCCTGCCCTGTGCCATACCCCTGCCTGGCACCTGTCCCAGAGTCCCACCTGCAGTCTCTGCCTCCTCAGGTGCCCATGGCGGGGGCTTCCGGGAAGACTTCCGCTTCTGTGGCCAGCGGAACCAGACGCAAAAGAGCACGCTCAATTACACGCGGTCACCAGAGCTGCACATCGCCATCGAGAACTCCGAGACGGCCCTCACAATCCGTGCTCCCTTCCCAGGGGACTCTTGGGCTTCCCAACCTTTCCCCGACCCCAGGGGCCTCTACCACTTCTGCCTGTACTGGAACCGTCACGCTGGGAAATTGCACCTTCGCTACGGCAAGAAAGACTTCTTGCTGAGTACCCAGGCCTCTGGCCTCCTGTGCTTCCAGAGCCAGGAAGAGAGTCCGGCCCAGGGCCCCTCACTGCTCGCCACCTCTGTCAGCTCGTGGTGGAGCCCCCAGAATACCAGCCTGCCTCAGGCCTCCGGCTTCACCTTCTCCTTCCACAGTAAGGCGAATCTAGGCAGAAGGAACGGGTTGGGCAAAGGCCTGGGGGCAGGGCGGGCAGCATGCGAGGCAGGCCTGTGAGTGGACGGGGTCTGAATATCCGTGGACGGAGCTTGGGCTTTGTTCACAGGCAGTGGGGAGCCACCAGAGGGGTCTGCCGAGTGGGAGAGTGTGGCTGAGGTGTGCTTCCGGAAGGTTCGATGGGCGAAGTCCCATCCAGAGGCTGCAGGGAAGGTCTGGGTGAAGGAAGAAGTCTGAACAGGGTGGGAGGAGGGAAAATGGAAAGATGAGACTGGATGTCAGGAGCCAGAAGGAAAATTCTGCTTCACCAGCATTGCCATTTCCCCATTTCTCAGAGGAGGAAACTGAGACATCGTGCAGCTAGTAGGTGAGGGAGCCAGGATGTTAACCCAGCGGCTGATTGGTATGGGGGCGGTGGCAGGGGGGGACGCTGGCGAAGAGCAAGAGAAGTCAAAGGCCAGGAAAGCGGAGAGGCTGACTCTGAGGGGTGAAGACTGTGTGTGCTGCCTAGAGAGTGACAGGTGTGATATGGCCGCTGCCTCCCTCTCAGAGCTGAATGGGGACGGAGTTGGGGAGGGGACAGGGTGGCCAGAAGGAGCTGGAGGCTTTACTGGGGGCCTAGGATTTCCCAGATTTTGATCCCTTCTAGGCAGTTCTGGCTTGGGGTCAGGGACTCTGGGGTGGAGGATGGGGAGCACAGCACTTTGAATATGTTAACAGCTCTCGGCCCATGAAAATGCTGGAAAGTGGCAGGAACGGGCTGGTTCCTGGTCCAGGTGCTGTCCAGGGCAGCAGACAGGGCCAAGCAGTCAATGGGGCATCTCACCCTCAGACTGGGATCCTGCCCCAAACCAGGAGGATTTGAGGCAAAGTCAGGTCCGGCTGCAAATTGGTGTCCTAAAGGCCAGATCTGGCCTCATCTTGTTTGGCTTGTAGACATTTGGGTGTGTGTGTTTGTTTGTTTATTTGCTTGTTAAAAAAAATTAAGCCAGAAGTTTCAAATCCCCTAAAAGTCAGGCCTTCCCCTTACAAATTCAGACGTGGCTACCCAGGACCTGCCTTCCTTACTGGCATAGGGCATGCCCTATCCCCATGTTCCCCTGTTGCCATCAGCTCACCTCTTCTGAGTCCTGTCTGACCCCTGGAGGTGCCTGAGGCTGCAGACTTCGGGGCAGAGTACCCAGGTGGAGCACCTGGCCTCTGGGGTCAGTGAGGCTGGGGATACAGAGTCCACAGAGCCACCACATGAGTCCCCTCTCCGGTCTTTGCTGAAGCATCCGGATTGGGCCCTCCCAGCTCCATGTGTGCAGGCAGAGGGGGCCCAGTGTGGGTGTGTCCCACGCCACCTGCCCTGCTGGGGCTGTAGCTGCTGGAGGTTCCACGTGATAGCGCCTCCTCCTGGCCGGCCTCGTCTCAGAGTGACCTGGGGGGAGTGTCTGCTCCATCTCTCGGAGCCTCAGTTTCCTGCTCCCCAAATGAGGGCGGAGGTTTCCCGTCGCGGGAGGGTTGCATGGAGGACCGTGAGCGTGACACCGCACCTCACCCAGTGGCCTCAGGTGCGTCTGTCCGGCCCCTGCAGATCCCCCCCAGAAGGCCTCCCACAATGCCTCGGTGGACATGTGCGAGCTGAAACGGGACCTCCAGCTGCTCAGCCAGCTTCTGAAGCATCCTCGGAAGCATTCGAGGAAGCCCTCGGCCACCCCCGCCAGCCAGTGAGTGTGGCTCCCATTGTGGGGAGGGGCTCCCCCGAGACCTGCACCTGAGCCGGCCAGGGACCTGGAGTAGGAGGCCAGGTGGAAGCCTTCCTCGGGGTGGAGTGTTCTCGACTTTCTCTCTCTTTTTGGAGGAGTCGTGATACAGCCTGTAGGCCATGCCCCACACCTGCCTGAGTCAGTACAGACAAATGTCCCTCCTGCCGTTCCGGGACAGCACACCCACGTCCTCCCCCCGCCAGTGGAGAAATGATGGGCCCATTCCACAGCTCAGCAGACTGAGGCCTCGCCATGGGGCGGGCTGCTCCACACGGCCACACAGTGGGTCAGTCCAGGCAGGACTGGGCCCAGGATAGCCCCCCACCCCACCCCGCTCCGTTCCCGCTTGCCCGGACGCCCCAGCTCCCTCTCTCCCTCCTCAGGTCAGCCTCTGTCCTGCACTCATAGGGCTGTTTTTCTCTCTTGCCCGCTTTCTTCTCTTTCCTGTCTCTCTCCTGCCTCCTTCCCGTGTATGTACCTGCCTAAGTCTCTCCTCTGCCTGTCCGCCTGCCGGGACCCTCTCCACGGCAGTCACCAGCCCTCTCTCCTCCATGCCAGCCGGCTGCACAGCCTGGAGTCAAAGCTGACCTCCGTGAGGTTCGCAGGGGACACGGTGTCCTTCGAGGAGGACCAGGTCAACGCCACGGTGTGGAAGCTCCAGCCCACAGCTGGCCTCCAAGACCTGCACATCCAGTCCCGACAGGAGGTCAGGGATCAAGATGTGGCAGGAAGCAGATGTGGGGGCTGTGAGCACTCCCTTCCCCTGGGCCTCCCAGAGCCAGATCCGGTGACAAGCCTCAGGCCCAGGGAACACCCTCAGCCCATGGCTACCCTGTAGCACTGAGGACACTTCCTGGCACAGTGATAGGGACAGAGGTGGGGAGGACTTGCTCCCTGTACCAGGGACTCCTGTGGCACACCCGTGTGAACAGAAGACCAACTACAAAATGCCTGTGTGTGCACCCAAGTCTTAAAGCTGCCCTTTGAGTGGGCCTGGTTAGCTGGGAACCACCCACGCTGCCCTCATATCCCACCACACCAGGATGCTATGGGTGGAGTTGGTGTCTGGTTGCCCAGACAGCAGAATACCGTGTGATTCACCCAGGCCCGTCTGCCCCCTGGGGCCCTAATCACAAGGCTCCCCAGCCAGCGCGGGTGTCAAAGAAAGGAGGGGAAGGGTGACAGGGCTGTTGTAAGTCAGGCAAGGCTTCCTAAAGGAGGTGGGGCTTAGCGATGGCAGCATCCAGGAAGGCGTTTGTGTTGGGGGGATGTGGAGGGGATCTATCTACGGGCTCACCTCTAGCTGAGCCCTAATGGGACTCTGGTCTGCAGGAGGAACAGAGCGAGATCTTGGAGTACTCAGTGCTGCTGCCCCGTGTGCTCTTCCAGAAGACCAAAGGCCGGAGGGAGGAGGCTGAAAAGAGACTCCTCCTGGTGGACTTCAGTAGTCAAGCCCTGTTCCAGGTACGGGGCCCTCGTCCTCGTGGCTGCCCCTGGGAAAAAAAAACAGTGTTTGTCTGACAGAGAGGTAGAGAGAAGACTGGAGCCCAGCTCCCTCCTCCAGGCGTGAGAGCCTTTCCTTGGTCTACAACATGCAAATCTCCCTGTGAAAGGTCTAAATGGCATCGTTCTCACTACAGTGTAAATGACTACAATCATTGTTTCCAGAGGGAGACTTTGCAACTCAGAGGAATGTGCTGGGGAGAGACAAGAGTCTGGAGAGCCGAAGGGACTTCTAGGTCCCTTCCTTACTCTTGTTCCCTGTCCATATGTCTAGGACAAGAATTCCAGCCAGGTCTTGGGTGAGAAGGTCTTGGGTATCATCGTGCCGAACACCAAAGTAGCCAACCTCTCGGAGCCCGTGGTGCTCACCTTCCAGCACCAGCCACAGCCGGTGAGTGTGAGCGAACCAGCCAAGGGAATGAGAGTCCCCACTTGGCCATGTTCTCCTTTCCTCTCCCTCTCTTCTGAATCGCTGATCTTGACCACGATGATTGACTGGCTGAGAGCACCAGCCAGTTGGGTCCAAAGGGGTGGTGGCCTGACACTGACTTCCTCGGCCTGGCCCATGGAGGGTGGGCTGTAATGGGATCCACTCCCTCTTCTTGTCCCTACAGAAGAACGTGACTCTACAGTGTGCATTCTGGGTTGAAGACCCGGCAAGTGAGTGTGGCGGGGTCTCCAGAGGAGAAAGGGGGTCCTGGAGGTGGGGGAGATGGAGCTAATCAGGGCAGGCTCCTGGAGAAAGGTGGGCTTTGTAGAGGGAGTGATGGCAGACGAGGGATCTGCCAGGTAGAGCCATGGCTTGGAAAAGTGACACAGTCATGCATTTTGGGGGTTCAGTGGGGTCTTGGGGGACCAGGCTTGATCAGAACTCCATGCTGTCCCTTCCTCAGTGAGAAGCCTGGGGAGCTGGAGTCACGCTGGTTGTGAGACCGTCAGGAGAGAGACGCAGACATCCTGCCTCTGCAACCACCTGACCTACTTCGCAGTGCTGATGGTGGGTGGCCCCCTCCTGCCCTGTAGCCATCCTGCAGGCTGCGTTCTTCCCACGCGCCAGCCACTTCTCACGTGGCGTGTTATTCATCCCTTACAACAACCCCCAAGGTGTCTCCTGTCGTTGTCCCATTTTATAGATAAAGAAACCGAGGCTCAGAGAGGTTAAGCCGTTTGCCCAAGGTCACACAGCTACTAAGTAAAAGAGCTGGTCTCTAAAGTCCTTGCTATTTATTCCCACATTTTGGTGCATGATAAAAATGCAGATTCCTGGCCCTAACCCGGGAATCTGATTCCATAGCTGCGGTGGGCCCAATGTGGAGGCCCTTGAGGTGGGCGTCAGTGCCCCCAATATCTCAGAAGCTTGTGTCCTGGCTCATGCTCCCAAAACCTTAGGCCCCAGCATCCGAGGGGCTGGAGTGGCCTTTGACTCTCCCTGGGGGCGGGCGCTCCTTCCCTCATAGGAAACTATTCCTGTGTGGAATGTTATAGAGAAATAATTAGTGCAGAACAGAAGAGGGACTTCCTGGTGAGGATTCTTGACTTGTGTGGGTCAGGGACCCACTGGAGAATGGGGGGACAGCAACAAACCTCCGTCCAAAAAATGCACCCCTGGGAGCACAGTCTGCTCAGCCCGGGGAGGTGGGTCCTGGACTCCTGACGCCCACCCGGGACCACAGGTTAGCCCTCCATCTGGGGCGAACCCTCAGTGTTGAGTGGGGACACTGAGGCCAGCCCCACCCCATCTCATGGACCCAGGTGGCCTCCGTGGAGGTGGACGCCGTGCATAAGCAGTACCTGACCCTCATCTCCTACGTGGGCTGTGTCATCTCTGCCCTGGCCTGCGTCCTCACCATCGCGGCCTACCTGTGCTCCAGGTAGGGCCTGGGAGGGGACACGGGGACGGGAGGGAGAACCTCCATTCCAGGCACCCAGACCAGGACCCACCCCTCCCCGGAGACTGGCCTGGCTGACCCCAAAATGTGTGTGCGGTTTTGGGAGCTGTGGGAAGTGCGGGCCCCTGGCCCCTGGGAGCTGCGTTTCCTTCTCAGATCTGTAATATTTGGATAACGACATTTACCAATTTTATCCACTGCCAACATTGAAAGTTGGGACAGTTGACGTAAGAATCTGGATTTGCGCCTTTGAATAATCAGATGTCATCCCATTCGGGGCACATTTCATATGATGATGATGATGATGATGATGATGATGATAATGGGCCCCACACTGTTCTAACTGCTTCCCAGGCATGAACTTGGTTCATCTTCATAGAGGCCCTGGGAAAGAGTGCTCAGAGAGGGTGAGCGACTCGTCTGAGGTTGCACAGCAAGGAAATGGCAGAGGCAGGCTTGAGCTCAGGCTGGCTGGCTTTAGACCCACGAGGCCTCAGTTACTGGAGCTAAGTGGCAGTGGCCACTGTGGATAAGCACAGCCTCAAGAGTTCTCTCCGGCCCCCCATTCTCTGGTGTCTGTTTGAGGCCCGGCCCTGCAGGCATTTGAGTTGGACACCCCTCCATACCATGGAGGCTTTTGTCACCCCATTCATTTGGGTGCCTCGAAGAAGGAGCCCCATGGGAAGCCTTGGGTGGCCTGAAGAGTGCCTATGCTCACCCCCAAACTAGCTGTGCATGGGGTCTGGATTGTCAGTGCTGGGCTTGGCCTAAATCGAGACCCACCTGCAGCCCGGGCCTGGGTCTGTTTAGATGGCAAGGAGACATCCTTAGCTGTGGCATGTTCTCCAGGGAAGGCGGCCTGGTCCTGCTCTGGGAGCAGGGGAGGGCGGGGCGGGCAGAGCACGGCAGGGGCGTTGGGAGCGGCGAGGATAGGCTGACAGTGCCCTGGACCACGTAGAATCTTGGGGTGGAGGTGGGCTGGTGTGTGCCCACACAGACTTGCAAACCTGAAGACAGACACACACACCCCACACTCAGAGACACACAGATGCACCGTGGTGCAGACAGACAGACGGATACAGAGCACGAATGACATGGATTCTCCAAACCAGCGATATATCCAAAGCCTTCCCCTCTGACTTTGGGAGCATCTGGTTGCTGACAGTGGCTGTTTGTCAGCCTTGCTCTGTCTGGCTAAGGCTGCTTGTAAATGTCCACACAGCGCCTGAGCCCGTGGGTGCTGGGTGCACGGTAGATGCATAGAGACAAATGGGGAACAGCCTGGCTGCAGCCATGGGAGTAGGATATAAAGTGTATGTGAGTGAGTGTATGTGTGTGTGTGTTTGTGTGTGTGTGTGTGTGTGTGTGTGTGTGTGTAACCCTGGAAGGCTGCCTGGTGGAGGAGGAGGAGCGGACACCCCGTCCCCCACCTGCCTTCCCACACTGGTCACCTGGGTGACTCTGCCCCCACCTCATCCCACCCCCTGCCTGGTTCAGGAAGAAGTCTCGAGATTACACCATCAAGGTGCACATGAACTTGCTGCTGGCTGTCTTCCTGCTGGACGTGAGCTTCCTGCTCAGCGAGCCAGTGGCCCTGACAGGCTCCGAGGCCGGATGCCGTGCCAGCGCCATGTTCCTGCACTTCTCCCTGCTCGCCTGCCTCTCCTGGATGGGCCTTGAAGGCTACAACCTCTACCGACTTGTGGTCGAGGTCTTTGGCACCTATGTCCCTGGCTACCTGCTCAAGCTGAGCGCCGTGGGCTGGGGTGAGCTGGCGGAGGGCGTCGGTGGGCCCCCAGACCTGCCTTGGCTTCTGGTGAAACACAGCCACCTAGTACACCCTCACTGCTTCCTTCACCCCTACCCCTATCCTCAGTGGTTCTTTACCTCAGCTAGGTCAAGGTCCCCTTTAGGAAGAGGAGGTGATGAGCCCTGTCCCCGAGAAACACTTATAAATTCTCCACCTCACTCGCTCCTTGAAAAGGGAGGTTTGCAGACAGTGCCACAGATGGCTGTGCAGGTTGTGCACCCAGCTGGGGGTGGGTGGGGCTGAAGCCCAGCCCTCCACTCACCTAATTCGCCCAGGCTGGCAGGGGCCCTGCCGTGGATCCCCCAAACCTCAGCTAACAGATTCTGTGGCTCTGCCATTTGTTCTTGGCAAACAACAATCCAGTTCACCCATGGCCCAGACCTCTCTTATGTCAGACCTGGAGGCCCAGGGACGCACACCCTGAGTCCCTCAGACACTGTGCAGGCCCACCAGCCTCCGCATGTCCCTGACCCCAAGTTGCTGCTTCTCCTGTGTTTCTCGGTTCGACCCCTTCTTGGTGCACTGCCTCTATTTACATGAAAGTCCTTCAGAGCTGGCTCTGTGCCAAGCACCAGGCGTTTGGCAGTAGGCAGCCTCTGTAGGGAGCTCTCAATCTTCACCTCATGGACAAGGTCAAGGCCCAGTGCAGACATCTCCTGGGGGCAGAACTCTGGATGTCCCCCTCAAACTGTCCCCTACTCTACCCATGTCCCATCTGCCCCTCCCATCTTCCTGTGACACCCAGCCCCTCAGCAGGGAACTGCAGGCCCTTTCTCCCAAAGGCCCCCGGGATGGTGAGGGGGCAGGTGTGAGGTCAGGAGAGATGGGCTTCCGCCGTGGGAAACCCAAAGTGGAGTGGGGGAGGGGAGGGTCCAAGCTCAGGGGACCTAGCCCAGATGGGACCCAGTGGGCCCCGGGGGTACAGGCCTAAGAGAAGGCCCCGCCGGAAGGCAGGTGATGGCTGAGCCTCACCGGGTGGAGAATGGAACACCACACTTTGCCACCCACAGGCTTCCCCATCTTCCTGGTGACGCTGGTGGCACTGGTGGACATGAACAACTATGGCCCCATCATCTTGGCGGTGCACAGGACTCCGGAGAGTGTCATGTACCCTTCCATGTGAGTGACTCTGTGCAGTGGGGACAGAATGTGGGCTTTGGGGTGCAGAAGGGGCCAGCAAACAGCCCCAGCCCGGGCCCACACTGACCAGGAGACTCCTGGGTGCCAGGCTGCTGATGTTCCTGGCCTGGCAATGGCCAGAGCACGGGGCTAAAGATCAGGGAGGGTGAGAACAGGCCTGGCTCTGCTCCTCATTCACCAGGTGACCTTCTGCAGGTCCTCAGTCTCCCCGTTTGTGTGGGGGTATGAGTAGGGGCAGACGTACCCCCGCTGTGCTGCTCTGTCTCCCCACGCAGACGGAAGGACTGAGGCCCAGAGAGGGAAGGGATCCAGGCCTCATGGCTCAAGGTCACCCAGCTGGGGGACGGGGGGAGCCGGAGTCCAGTATTCTTTCACTCGCCTCGTTCACCCAGGCCAGCGGTGGCCCTGGCTGTGGGTCCCTGGGACCCTAGACTAGAAGCCAGGGCTCCTGAGCCTCAGGCTGGGAAGGAATTCTTTCCACGGCCTCGGCGCTCTGAAATTTCCAGTCTTTCACATCACGATTTTGTGATTTTTTTGTTTGGCCTTTGTACCATCTGTACCTAACGTTTTTTAAATCGTCCGACTTGTTCATTTAAACGTACTTTAAAAATTATCATGTCAGCTATAAATCGGAAATAAGTAGCACTTGTCAGAAACGGAGTAATCGTGAAAATAAACAGCAGGGCAAGAGAACCCTGGGACTAACTGCTGGCCGAAGGCTGTGAGCCTGAGGCCGACCCTTTGTTGAAAAGGGAGACTAGCCAGAGTTACAGGTATTAAAACACATTAGCACCACACTGAGCCTTTGCCTTGACTAGGAAGTAGGAATAAAGGAGAACCGAAGAGAGTGACTTTTCGCTCCCTGAGCCGAGGGTTAGTTTAAAGCAGCTGCCCTGTAACTGGGCTCACTGCGGAGCGAGCTGGTGGCCCAGGAAACACTGTGCCAGCCCAGCCGGGCACTGAGGCCTCACGCCCTGGTCCGCAGGTGCTGGATCCGCGACTCCATGGTGAGCCACGTCACCAACCTGGGCCTCTTCAGCCTGGTGTTGCTGTTCAACACGGCCATGCTGGGCACGATGGTGGTGCAGATCCTGCGGCTGCGCCCCCCCACCCAGAAGTGGCCCCACGTGCTGACGCTGCTGGGACTCAGCCTGGTCCTCGGCCTGCCCTGGGCGTTGGTCTTCTTCTCCTTTGCTTCCGGCACCTTCCAGCTTGTGGTCCTCTACTTCTTCAGCATCATCACCTCCTTCCAAGGTACGTAGGCGTGGAGAGAAGACCCCACCCCCTGGCCTGGGCAAGGAGCCCACATGTGGAGCACAGGGCAGGGAAGAGATGACTCAGGTAAAAAGTGGGGGCATCCAGGCCATAGTCAGCAAGTCTAGATTGAGGACCTACTATGTGCAGGTCCTATGCTAAGCCCTGGGGCCACCGCTGAGAACTGGTTGGGGGAGGGTCGTGCTTCTACAGAGCTCATCTCTAGTGGGGAGACCGGATGAGGCAAGCAAGCAGGGAGCCAGCGAAGGGGCTTTAGGAGAGCAGGGATTAATAGCAGTCACATGACAGTCGGCCTAGGCTGAGGCGGAGAATGCCCTGGGAAGGGTGGCCAGGGGCACATCTCTATATAGAAGGCATTTGAAGGCAACAAAAGGATCCAGCCTGGGAGAGATCAAGGGCCTTGTTTCTCCCAGTGTGTTCCTTGGACCAGTGGCATCAGTGCCATCTGGCCCGCCCCAGATCCTCTGAGTCAGAATCCACATTGTAACAGATACCCGAGGGGTGGGATATGGGAGATGCTGCAGGCTGAGAGGACCTGGTCTAGGGGAGGAGCACTCCAGGCAGGAGGAGCAGCAGGAGCGATGGTCCTGAGGCTAGAGCAGGTTGTGTGTAGGAAGAACAGTGGGGGCAGCGGGGTCAGAGTGGGAGGAGAAGGGGAGGGGAGAGGAGCAAGGGACAGGGTCATGAGGTCCTGGCTTGATGGCAGAAGAGTCTCTTCCTGCTCTAGCTGCACCCCTCCACCCCCATCCCCCATGTCACACACACACACACGTGTGCACACAGGCACAACTCTGTCCTTGGCCATGCGGGTAGGGGTGGGGAATCGGGCAGGAGGACAGGGAAGGCATGGCCAGGCCTGTGGCCACACAGGGGTCATGAGGCTGGCCTACCGCACAGGGTCCCTGTGGAATAGGCATGGGGGTGGGGGTGAGGCAGGTGAATCTTTCCTTCTCACCTGCGATGTGAAGGGGACTCCCTAAAGATTATAAATGATGCCCATAAACCCGCACCGACATTTACTGAGCTATTAATAAATCGTAGTATTATTATTTGGAGAGGAGCCATACTGAGTGATCAAACAGGTGGGTGCCAGAACCCAACCACTGCTGTCTGACTCCTGGCTCAGCCAAGTCCCCTTACTGCCCTGGGCCTCAGTTTCCTCGTTGGTAACACAGAATAGTATTGAATAGGCTGGATCTCATAAGACCCTCGTGAGAATAAAGTGAGATGGCATGCCACGAATTGCACAGGACCCGGCACTTAGTAGGTGTCCTGGGAGTCACACTGGTGCTGGTAGCCTGTGTCAAGAGGAGGGTGGGGGCAAATATGAGTCAAGGCGGTTCTGGGAGGGGACGGGGCGGGGCTGCCCACAGCCTGCTGAGTCCTGTGCCCCTCGCCGCCCACAGGCTTCCTCATCTTCCTCTGGTACTGGTCCATGCGGCTGCAGGCCCGCGGCAAGCCCTCCCCTCTAAAGAGCAACTCGGACAGCAGCAGGCTCCCCATCAGCTCTGGCAGCAGCTCATCCAGCCGCATCTAGGCCGCCAGCCGCCCACCCAGTGTGAAGAAGCAGGTCTCTCCTCACTGCCACCTGTGACTCCCACAGCTGGGCCTGGCTGTTGACAGGTCAGTCAGAGAGACTTGAGAAGGACCTCGGAGGCTTGGCGCTGTCACCATGGCGGCTGGACTCCCAGGCTGGGCCTTCTGAATTGGCCTGTGGACTACTCAGCTTTCAGATCCAGCTCGCAAGAGCCTCAGGAGGGGACCGGCCTCCTGGCCAGCCTAACCCGGGCCCGAAGGCCAGTCTTAACTCACCTGCACTGGGCTCAGCCCTCATGGCTGCGGGGTGGGAGTGTGTGAGCCCCAGAGTCAGGAGGCCCTGGACCTTGGAGGTTGCATCTTTGGCCCTGTGCCCTTACCCAGGACAGAAATGTGTTATAACTGTTCTGTTTCTGGGGATCACCACGAGGGCAGTCCCTGTCGTTTTCACCCAAGGGTGGCACCCAGGGCAAAAGGGATGGGCCGAGCTTCAGACCCCCGGAGGAGCAGCCCCCAGCCTCTGAGGTCAGGACTTCAACCGGCAGCCTCCCCAGCCTCCCGCTCCCCTCCCCTGTCCTCATTCACAGCCCGGGGTCCCCAGTTCCAATGGTGTATTTTGGGTCACGGTTCCCGAGAGCTGCCTGGTGCCTGCTGCGACTCTGTATCTCCTGCACGGGCCTTCGCTGGCCTCTGACTCGGGTTCAGGATAGACGTCCTGGGCCGGGCTAGGTCCGTCTGTCCATCTGGGCCTCTCTATAAACTGCATCACCCTGGCTCACCACTGCCACGCCCTCGCGTCTCAGGGGACTGCAGCCTCTCCCAAAGCCCTCTGGTGGCAAGAACTGTGGAGTGCAGCAGACCAAATGTGTTTCCATCCCAGCATTCTGAGGACTGAAACGGGCCTCCCCTGGTGACCCTGGTCAAAAGCCCACCACAGTTAATTTTGTTGGAACATGGGTGGCCAGACCCTGTTGCTCCCTGGAGAACTCTCTGTCTCGTGTGTGAGGCGTGCATGAGAAAAGAGCTTCCGGAACTATAGACATGGGGTCGGGAGAGCCATCATCCTGTCTGGGAATCCAGGAAGGCTTCCTGTAGAAGGCAGCATTTGATGTGAGTCTCAGCCTTCAAAGATGGGGAGGATTTTCTTTGAAATTACTAGTTCATTTGTCTTTTGATTAAAAAGAAGTACATGTTCCTTGTAGAGAATTTTGGAAACTGTAGAAGAATGTAAAGAAGAAAATAAAAACCAGCGTTGTTATCACCTAACAAACTGATGTAAACATTTTGGAGCATTTCCTTCTGAGTTTTCTTCTCTGCTTCAACTAAGAGTCACTGATATAAACGCCTTGGGGCCAATCGGGAAACATGAACTAGAGGACACGGTCACATGTGGGAAAAAATATATGCTGGAAACTTTGTCGGGGCAAGGGGGAGAATAAATGGTGACTTGGTGTAAGTGTAGGGGACACAGTAAGGAGTGATGGAGTCTGTGGTGAACTGGGGGTTATAGACCCACACTGAGGGGGCAGCCGCTCTCACCTCCAGCTTTGCAAGGATGAAGATCCATGTGGCCAGACCATCTGCCTTTTATGAGAAATGAGAAATCTGGATTGTGATGGTATAAAATCCCCTGATTTTACAATTCTGGCTAAACCAAATATTTGCCAGCCAAAGTCACAGCCGAAGGCTGAATTCAGCCCTTGGCTGGTCACATCATGTACGTGACTGGTTTACTGCCCAGTGTGAAGGAGGTGGGCTGCAAGAATGAAATGACCGGGCTATTCTGCCATCACTGCTTTCGACCTTGTTTGGTCAACTCTGGCCTCCCGGTCCTGTGGCACAGGTGAGACAGATCAAACACATTTCTGTCCCCCTTGGGTTATGAGAGCAGTCGTGTTTGATCATTGCTCTTTGTGTCCAGGATGAACGGCCCGGGGCAAGTCCAGCTGGTCCATTTCTGAGCCTCCTGCCCTCCACAGCCTCCCCACTCTGCTTCTGGCTGCTTCTGGGGGAGCACAGGCTGAGCAAGAGGCACGGGTCTCTGGAGGTGGATGGGCTGGGTGCAAAGCTGCCTTGGCAGCCAGAGATAGGCTGGCAGTGCCCCCTGATGGATCTCTGGGGACCTGCAGGGCCTCTACACATGGGAGCCCCTGTCCCCTTCCATTCTCCAGCCCCTCCTCTGCGGCTGCCTCTTCCGCTGGCCTCTGCCTCCACCTTCCTCCAGCTCCCGAGGACACAGGACAGCTGGTGGGACCAGAGCCAGCTCCCCTTTCACCAACTTCTCAGTGTCTGCCAGAAGGTCCCCCAGAGCCCTATTATTTGGCTAGCATTGAAGAGGGGGCAGCTCCCCCCATCCTCAGGAAGGGAAATAGATGCACCCAAGGAGATAGCCCTTCCCTCAAATAAATTCTCTCGAAGAATTCAAAGAACTCTCTGGAACTCCTAATTCCTGTTTTCTAGGCCAGCTCAGGTAGTGGAGAAAGGAGTCCTGGGTTTGGTCCCCTCTTCTCGTGACAGGCCCTGGATGGGCCAGACACCTGACAGCTCTGTGGCACTCCTTGACCTTGATGGCTCTGGGCA
This sequence comes from Macroglossus sobrinus, assembly GCA_004027375.1. Lineage (NCBI taxonomy): Eukaryota > Metazoa > Chordata > Mammalia > Chiroptera > Pteropodidae > Macroglossus > Macroglossus sobrinus. The sequence continues at coordinate 141,756 of PVKZ01002522.1, read as the reverse complement.
CGCACTTCACTGGGCTGTGGGGCTCTGGACAACAGGAGCGCTGTTCTCACCAGGACGTGGCCGGGTTTATGTCTGAAGGTCAGGTTCAAGTGTGGGAAATGGATTGGAGCAGCCAGAGGGGTGAATGCTGGTTGGGGCTGGCCAGAGGGGTGGAGGCATTGTCCCTGAAGACAGAAGCCCACCTGAGCTATTCAGACAAGCGGGGGGTGGGAGGTGGCAGAAGGGGAAGCTGCAGTTCTGTTTGCCCTGGGATTCGGGGGTCCCAGGGCCCTGTAAGTGGCCCCTGGCCAGTCATGAGGCCTAGGAGTGCTGGCCCCCTGGCCCTATTCAACACCTCCTCGCCACTTTTCCAGCCCCCCGTCTTTTTTCCGAGGTGCTGAATACTGTGGGATTCAATCTCCAAAGACATCATGAGCCCCTCTGGGGGTCCAGGCACCAGGCCGTGGGCCTAGCAGGTCACACCCGACCTCGCCGCGCCTGCAGCTGGGAGGGAGGCGGGCAGGGTGCCGGGTGCGAAGCAGGGGCCAGCCCGGCAGTTCCCATCTGTCCTCCAGCCTTCCCTGCAGAGGAAGCGCCGGGGACTCCACGCCGGATCCCACCTGCTGCCCACACCCCATGCGTGACCCCGACATCTCCTCCCCAGCTGTCCTCTGGCCCAGAGAGCTCAGCAGGGAACTGAATCCTGTCTGGACTCTGTGTGGGAGGAAGAGGAAATAGAGGCCAGTCAGGGCGGGGTGGGGGGGACCCTGTTAGGCCCCTGAAATGCAGCAGATCTAGCGCTGGCCCTGTGGGCTGAGGGGGGAAGCCTGTTACACGGGCCCTCCTGGCAGGGTGCCCTCCCCCTCCTCATCCTGGTGTGGTGGCGGAACCATGCCAAGGGCCCCGGTCTTATCCGGAGGCTTCCTTGGGGCCACCAGAGTTAAGGCCTGCGTGGCAACCCCTCCCCTTCTTTCACCCCTCACCCCATGGGTGTGTGCTGCCCCCTGCTTTCCGCCTGGGCCACCACGATCGACAGGGCTGCGAGGACGAGGATTTCGTAGTCCTGGCCATCGTAACCTGACAGTTACGGTAACAGCCGTGCCGACCGAGCGAGCCGTTCCGCAGGCTTCATCGTCTGAGCTCTCCACACGCCTCGTGGGCCCTCAGAGCAACGGCAGCTCCCACAGCCTCCTCCAGCCCGGAAGCGGCCAGGACAGACGCCAGCCCAGGCCTGGCCGATCCCCAGAGCACATGCGCCTGTCCCCTCCCGCACCCTCCTGCCTCTCCTGTTACCCAATCTGGTGGGGGAGGGTAAGGACCCAGGGTGGGCGCCCCCTCTTCTCCCGGGCCCCCAGAAGGTGTGGCCTTGAGCCCAGCCTTGTTCAAACCATAGGCGTAAAAGAGGGAGCGGGAGCACTTTCTACATCTTCACTGTCATCCCTACAGCCAGGTCGTGTGCCCAGCAGGTCACGGGGGTCCCCACACCACACCCCTGACAGGGCCCCAGGAGGCAGCCCACCGCTGTGTCCCTCACAGAGGAGGAAACAGAGGCTGCGAGAGGCCCCAGCCTGAGAGAGGAAGGCCTGAGCTAGGTGCGCCTGACTCCAAGGGCTGTGCTCGTCACCAGGCCGTGGCGTCTGCTCACGCGCAGAGGGGGGCCCCTGGACCCCCCCAGCCCCACAGCACCCACCCCGCCAGGGCCCTGGAGGAGCGTCCCTGGGGGGTTTCAGCAGCTCCCGCGCCTGGCCTGGCTCCCTCTGCAGGTAGTCACAAGGTGAGGGGAGGCTGGGAACAGCGACCAGTGCCCCACGCCTTTCACAACCCGGCCGATGGGGCCATGGAGCAGGAAGGGTGAGGAGAGGCCACAGGAAGCTGTGACGCTTCAGCAGAGGCTGGGGACAGGCGGGCTCCGCGGAGTCTGGGACCAGCACGCACGCAGCTGCAGAGCTCGCGCCAGCGTGGGCAAGGCTGGCCAAGGATGGTGACCCCCAGGGCCCTGGGGGTCCTGCTTCTCGTGCTCCTCCTGCTCCGGGCCTCAGGTGAGCAACTGGCTCCTCATCTGCTCCTGCCAAGCCTGGGAGGCCCAGGGACAAGGAGTGGGGAGTAGGGAGTGGGGGTGTCTGGAGCATCGCCTCCGAGGAGCCCACCCCAAAAGTCTCAGCACCTTCTCTAAGCTTGTCCTTGAGTTAGATGTTGTCCTGATAAGCTTCCTCAGTGCTGGGCCTCAGATCTCCTTTGCTCCCCCACAGTGCCCTGGAGATGGGGGGAGCATGGAGAATGCTTCCCGCTTTTTTACCCTGGGCTGTGGCTCTCCGACAGGCCTGGCCTGGGACACACACAGGTGGGCCCCGAACAAGCTATTCTCCAGCTGGCCTCTGAGCTCCTGAAGGAAGGGCTGGACACTCTAGTGCCGGGGTCCCCAGTCCCCAGGCCGCCAACTGGTACTGGTCCCTGGCCTGCTAGGAACTGGGCCGCATAGCAGGAGGTGAGCAGTGGGCCGGCAAGTGAGACAGGGAAACGTCTTCTGTATTTGCAGCCACTCCCCAGCGCTAGCAACAGCGCCTCAGCTCCACCTCAGATCATCAGGCATCAGATTCTCATAGGAGCACCGGTCCCTGGTGCCAAAACGGTTGGGGACCGCTGCTCTAGAGGCTGAGCCCAAGCAGGGCTCACTCAGCCCTCTCCCAGGCCCCTTGTCCGGCCCCCTCTACCTGCACCACCCACCAGCTCCCCACTCTTCACTGCTCCCATCTCAATGCCCTGCCAGCTCCTCGGTGAGCTGCCTGCGTGTCCCCCATGTGGGGCGTGTGGCTTTGGGCACATGAATTAACCTCTTTGGGTCTCAAAGAAACCTCTTGTTTTCAAATGTTGGGAGATTCGGTGAAGTGCAAAGTTTAGTCCCTGGCTCAAAAAAAGGGTGGGAGGTGGCAGTGCTGTCCTGCTGGTGGCTGAGGAGGATCTGGTGCAGAGCCTGCCTCGGGCAACACGGATTAATTAACCTAACAACCAACAGTGGCTGTCACACGGTCTCACGGGCATCAGAAGGCCCCTGGGCCCTTCGCAAAGCCATAATTCACTGGCTGGGCTCCCAGTGGGCTCTCTCGGGGGTGATGTGGGGGCTCCAGTTCAGGCAGGGTCAGCCTTCGAGTAGTGAGGGGACTCCGTCCTTTGTAGATATTTATGGGTGAGTTGCCCATTTGCTCATTCATTCATTCATTCATTCAAGAAGCACTGATGGTACCCTCTACGCAGTGCCAGGCCCTGTGCTGGTACACCACATGGTCCCTGCCCTCCGTGGGCTCACTGGTCTAGCAAAGTGACAGGGGGCTTCAAAGGAGACGAGGGCGTGGTGGGGGCCAGCAAGAGGCAGACACATGCTAATAAAGTAGGGCAGCCAAGAAGGGGAGTTACAGGCCGGGGCTGGCACAGGGAGATGAGGCTGTGGCTTGAGCAGAGAAAAGTGGGCCCACCAGTGGTGAGCCCTAGGGAGGGGCTGAAGGGGCAGGGGGAGCCACAGGTTCTGCCCTGCCCCCCTTCTGTCCGCTACCTCTGGCCAGCTCCCCATTTAAATCTAGATTGGGGTGGTCCTCAGAGGCCAGACTCTGGGGCAGAACAGAATGGACAAGAGTAGAGCAGGTCTTCAGGGATGAGGTGTCACCGTGGCACCCGGGCCTGGTTCAGGATCTCCCTGTCTGGGCTAAATGCTTCTAGTGCTTTCCAAAAATAACCACAGAAAAAGGTATTTTGTAATAATCTCTACACTAGGTGCTTGTCAACAGCTTCACGTACACGACTGCACTAAAATTTACGGCCGGCCAGGGGGAGGCTCTGCTAACAGCCACCAGGATGCCACCTGCATTCAGCACCCTTTCGAAAGCCCTGGGATTACATAGCAAGTGATACCTCTCCCCCAGCTGACGAGTTCCTCCATTCCTCTCCCATGCCCTTCCCTCCCCTCCCTCTTTCCTTCTCTTCTTCCTTCTTTCTTTTCTTTCTCTCTTTCTCTTCCTCTTCTTTTTGTATTTAAAAAGCAAATGTGGATCATATTATATACAAGATCATCTATCATGTGCTTTTTTATTTTTATTAAACAAAGTATCACGAGTATCTTTAGAACCTGACAGAAATTTAAAGTTCCTTTATAAGCTCCTTAAGACATCTTTGCACGCAGATCTGATCATTATAAAAACCCACTCTAAAAGGTCACCTTTTTTATTTAACCCTACATTCTGGCAAACAGCCACACTCTGGAGCCCAAGCTCCGCCCCCCACCACCATCTTCATCCTTGCGGCCCCCCTCCCACCCAGACCATTCACATTCTCTGCGTCCCTCCCTTAGATCAGAAAAATCTTACAAGGAAACAAGAGATCTCTGAGCAACCGAGAAACGTCTGCCTGGGGCTCGTCAACATGGACATGTACGAACCCTTATACCTCAAGGACACTGCTAATTGCTTCACGAGGTGCGGGCAGTCGAAGGACGAATCCTGTGATCCGGGAAACTTGCAGAGGTAGGAGACCCTCTCTGAGCTGGAGCAGCCATCGGAGACTCCTGCGAGGGTGAAGGGGAGAGGAAGGGGATGGAGCTATCAGCCCCCAGGACCCCAGAAGATGCTGCTCCCATCGCACCCCCCACCTTGTCTTTTGACACCCATTTTCTCCCCATTCCACTCACTGAGACCCCTCTGATCCAGTGGATAGAGAGATAAATCAGCCCCTGTCCCTGCCATTGGGAGTTGTGAAGGGACAGACACAGGCCCAAATGATGATGATTCTAGAGTGTGGTCATATGGAAGAAGAGACCGGGTGCTAGTTTAGTTCAAAGGGGAAAAGTCAGCCAAGGCTTCACAAAACAGGAAACCCATGATAGGGTTTTTCAGGATGCGTAGGAGTTTTCTAGTTAGACACAGGCAATGTTAAGAAATACAGGCAGCAGAACTTCAGTACTGGGAAAGAACTGCAGTGCTTTAAACTGTAAGAGAGCAAAGTGCTGGGGATGAAAGCAGCACCAGGAAGGGGTGGTGGATGACGGAGAGAACTGGAAATACAAGCAGGGGTCAAAGTGTGAAGGGTTGTGTAAGCTGTATCAACGAGGGAGTTGGCGGGGAAATAATATATTTTAAGTAGAGGCAGAGTGTAGTCAAGCTGCATTTTGGAAAGGCTGCTCAGGCTTCAGGGAAGGACACAAGGGCGGTGATGCAGGATGAGACGTGACCAGGTAGGATGCAAGGGCAGTGGTCTGGGTAAGAATGAGGGCTGAATCACCAGCACCACCAACAACAACTTTCACTCTGTACCTAGAAAGGAGGGATGGATTAGAGAAACTATATGGTGTACAACCAATAAGACCAAGAGACAAATAAACCCAAGAGACCAAGAGATATTGGATTGAGGGAGAGGAAAAGGTTTAGAATACATCTCCACGAATCACATCCAAAAATATCTTTGCCTCTATCTCCTCTACTCCCTTCCAATCAAAGCTGCCCGTAAACTCTTCTGGAATACTCGGGACAGAGTCCTAGTTGTCACTCAATCCGTATTTGATGAAAAAAAAGAAATGAAAACTTGCATTCTTAGGCTGGGTGTTAGGACAGCAATCTGATTGAGCTGTGGCATTTCAGTGGCCTGAGAATGCTCTCACCCCCATCTGCAGCTGCTCCAGTAGTCTCTTAGCTCCAAAAAAGCTGTCCGGGGGGCTCCTCTTCGCACATTATCTCATTATCAGCATTGTCATTTTATTACTATTCCAAAGCCATTGTTCTTGACTTCTCGCCTATACCTCTCTCATGGGGCTGCTGTTGAGATTCAATGAGCTCGTGCATGTAAGACTTACTAGCAAATAGTAAGAACTCGATACATTCAAGTGTTTTTTATTTTAGTGACTTTTTTCTGGTGACAAAGTGTTACATATTCATCATTAAATATTTGAAAAATAGATATGGAAAATGAAAAATTCCCCTTCTTACTATCCAGAGATAACCATTATTTTCATTTTGATATATTTTTTTAGTCCTTTATGATACACATATATTATATAAAACACAATTCATTTATCCATTTTATGTTGATGGATATTTGGGTGGTCTTCAGTTTCTGGCTTATAGTGTTGCTATGAACATTCTCATTCGTGTATTTTGGTGAACATGTTTTTCTGTACGGAGTCTTGCTAGGAGTGGAGCTGGTGAGTCACAGGGTGTGTGATTAGCTTTAGTAGAAACTGCAAGTTTTCCAAAGAGCCTGAACCAAATTTCATTCCCACAGTCAGTAGACAATAGTTCTAGTTGCTTAACATCCTTGTCAAAGCTTAGTATTGTCCGCTTTTTTCATTTTAGCCAGTCTGGCACATTTGTAGTATAGCATACAGTGATATTTTAATTACATTTCCCTGATGTCCAATGAAGTTTAACGTCTTTCTTAAATTTATTGGACATTCTGATATCCTCTTGGCGAAGTGCCTTCTTAAGTCTTTTGCTTGTTTGTTCTATCGGGTTGTTTGAATTTTTATTAGTGATTTTTAGAGGGTTTTTTTTTGTATATTCTGGATACATGTCTTTGTTCACATATACACATGAATATAATTTCCCTCACTATGGGCTGCCTCTTCATTCTCTTAGCGCAGTCTTTTGACTAAGGACAGACTTTCTTAACATTAATGCAGTATAATAGATCAGACTTTTACTTTAGAGTTAATGCTTTCAGGTCTTGTTTAAGAAATTTTGCCCATAGCAAGATCATGAAGATAGTCCTCTGTATTTTCTTCTCAAAGCTTTATTGTTGTATCAGTCACCTTTATCTCTACGATCCACCGAAAGAAAGTAAAAGTCTGTGGAAAACTCTGCTCTGCTTTTCAGAATTTTTGGCTTAGCTAGTGCCTTTCAGACAACACAGTTTTAGAAATCTGAAAAAAAATATCTGGAGGAGAAATCAGTTGTATGTTTGAGGTCTCTGCAGTGCTCATGTTAGTTTCACTCCTGACCACCAACACTAAGACCCACAAATATCCTGCTGGTACTTTACAAAGTGCCCTGTGCCTGCCTGCAATCCACCCCTGTTCCCATACCCAGCCACAGTCAACCACTGAACTGCTTTCTACTCTATAGATCTGCCTCTTCTAGGACTTCTATAGAAATGGCACCAGCTGATGTGTTGTCTCTTGAGTCTGGCTTTCTTCATGTAGCATGGTTTTGAGGTTCATTCATATTGTGACCAGCGGGGGAGTGTGTGTGTGTGTGTGTGTGTGTGTGTGTGTGTGTGTGTGTGTGTATCCAGCAGTGACCTCTGTCTGGGGAAAACTCAAATTCTCAGTATTTCGTCCATGCTTAGAATGAGCAAATGTTCCCAGGAAAAAAAGCGACTGTAGATTTTCAGCTCATTTCTTTCTGCAGAATGCTAGCCCCTCTAGTCTTCATTATTCTAGCAGCTTTCAATGAATTCTTTTTGTATCTAGCTTTTCTATTTGTTCTCAGTGAGAGCATTGATCTATCACAAACGACTATACCCTATTCAGGAGCAAAAGTCCAAAGCTCAAAGTTTTTTCCAAGAAAAGCTAAAAAAAGCTATTTTGAGATATAATATACATAAAATGACAAAATTCATAAATGTTAACTGTACGACACAATAAATTTTTATGTATTTATGCCTCCTTTAGTCTACGGTCATGCCACCCTGAACAAGCCCAATCTCATCTGATCTCAGAAGCTAAGCAGGGTCGGGCCTGGTCAGTACTTGGATGGGAGACCACCAAGGAAGACCAAGATGCTGTAGGCATAAAAAATAAAAAATAAAAGATTGTAAGCTGACAAGGTCCTTGTAATCTGTGAGGTCAACCAAGGGTTGCCTCACCAAAAAAAAAAAAAAATAATAATAATAAATAAATATATGTGCCTCTTTTAATCACTACCCACATCAAGTATAAAACGTTTCTAGCCTCATGGAAGGGTCCCTCGTGCTCCTTCCTGGTCACTAACACCCCATCCTGCTAACCATCATTCTAACTCCTGTAACCAAATATTGGTTTCACCTGTTGTCAAACTTCACATAAATACAGTCATACAGTGCATACTCTTTTGTGTCTGGCCTCTTTCTCTCATCAGTATGCTTGTGAGATTAATCTTTTTTGGTTTTTAATGTAGCAATAGTTTAATAGTTCTCATGATTGCTCTATAGGATTCCACAGGATTGTCTTTCTACTGTGGATGAGCATTTCCATTGTTTCCGGTTTAGGGCTGTCTCAGTCAGTTTGGGCTGTAATAACAAGGTGCCATGGACTGCGTGGCTTATAAACACAGAAATTTATTTCTCACCATTCTGTAGTCTAGAGACCCAAGACCAGGGTTGGGCTCTGGTGAGAACCCTTTCCGGTTGCAGACTGCAGACTTCTCATTGTATCTTCACATAAAAGAAAGAAGAATGAGAGAACTATCTGAGCTCTCTTTTATAATACTATTAATGCCATTCATGAGACCATCACCTTCATGACCTACTCACCTCCCAGAAACCCCACCTGCTAACACCATCACCTTGAGAATTAGTGTTCTGACATATGATTTCTGGGGAGACACAAACATTCAGTTCATAACAGGGGCATTACGAATAAAACTGCCATGAACATTTTTGTACATGTATTTTCATGGATATATACACCCGTTTCTCTCAGGCAAAGACCTAGAAGTGGATTTGCCATCAAAAGTAGGCAAATGATGGATATTAGTAAGCATTGTCATGGTTTGCTATGGTCACCATATCAATTTACGCCCCCCACCAGCAATGTGTGAGAGTTCCAGTCACCCGACATCCTTGTGATACTTGGTATTATCAGTCTTTTTAATTTTAGCCATTCTGGGAAGTGTATAATGGTATCCTATTTGTTTTTATTAATTTTGATAACATCATTAAGGTATGATGCATATACCATGCAATCTACACATTGCTAGAGTATAGTTCAATAATTTGTAGTATATGTATGTGAACCATTATTTATAATCAATTTAGAGCTATTCCGTCATCCCCAAAAGTACCCTCTTGCCTGCCTGCAAGCAGTCCTCACTTTCATACCTGGCCATAATCAACCACTAATCTGCTTTCTCCATAGACTTGCCTTTTCTGGGCATTTTATATAAGGAAACCATAATAATATGTTGTCTTTTGAGTCTGGCTTCCTTCACTTATCATAGTGTTTTTGGTTTTCATTCATATTTTAACAAATATCCATAATTTGTTTTTATTGCTGAGTAATATTCCATCAGGTGGATATACTATAGTTTGTTTATTTATACACCAATTAATGGACATTTGGTTGGTTTCCAGTTTGGGGTTATTATGAGTAATATTGTCCTGAACATTAGAATTCAAGTATTTGTAGATAGATGCTTTTATTTCTTTTGGGTGGATATTTAGGAAAGGAATTGCTGGAATATATGGAAAGGATATGTTTAGCTTTATAAAAAATGATTTCTCATTTGTTTTTTCATCAGCAATGTCAGAGAACTGGTTTCAACACATACTTGCAATATTGTCACTTTTTGGTTACAGCCATTCCAGTGAGTGTGAAGTGGTATGTCACTATGGTTTTAACTTGCTTTTCGCAAATGACTAATGATGGTGAGCATCTTGTTATGTGCTTATTAGCCATTTGTATATTTTATTTGGTGAAATTCCTACTCATATCTTTCTCTCTTCTTTAAAAAAATTGGGTTGTCTTCTTATTACTGAGTTTTAAGAATTCTTTATATATTCAGGGTACAAGTCTTTTACCAGATGTATGATTTGCAAAGATTTTCTCCCAGTGTATGCCTCGTCTTTTCATTTGCTTAATGATCCCTTTTAAATATCAAAGCATTTAATTTTGATGAAGTCTAATTTAAATTTGTTTGTGTCTTTGACATCATGTGAAAGGAATTTCATCTAGCCCAAGGTTACAAAGGTTCTCCTAAGATTTTTTCTACAAGGGTCTGGTTTTAGCTTTCATAATTAGGTTATGCATTTGGAGTTAAATTTTTGTGCATAGTGTGGGATAAATGCTTAACTTTATGTTATTATTATGACTATTTTTGCATTGGGATATCTAATTGTTTCAGCACTATTTGTTGAAAAGGCTATGATTTCTCCATCCAATTGCCTTTGGGAGGGCATTCCATTGAAGGGCTAAACGCTTCTGGAATGTTTTCTCCCTATCAAGACAGTAACCCAGAAACAAAACTGTATCCCTGCAGAGATTAATACCACCATAAAAATTTAAAAGAATGGTAGTGATATCCAACCCAACTCCATTTAACCCAGAAGAAGTCAGGTAGATCTTGGAGAATGACCGTGGGCTATCACAAACTTAATCACGTGATGTGTCCAGTTGCAGCTGCTCTCCCAGATGAGGAAGTTTACTTGAACAAATCAACACAGCCCCTGGCAATTAGTATGCAGCTATTACATGGCTAAGACCTTTTTCTTCATTACAATTTTCAAGGACTGCCAGAAGCAATTTATTTTTACTTGGCAGCTCTAGCAATGTTTCCTTGCAACTATGTCAGTTCTCCTCATCTTTGTCATAACATAGTTCACAGAGGTCTTATTAATCTTGACGTTCTATAAAGCATCATTAGTCCGCTATATTGACATGATGCTGATTAAATTTGATGAGCAGAAAGTGGCAAACACTTAAGATGCCTTAGAAAGATATATGTGAACTAGAGAATAGAAGATAAGACCCCAAAGAATTCAGGAGCCTATAATCTTGAATTTTCTGGGAATTCAGAGGTCTGGGGAACATCGAGATATCCTCTCCAACGTAAAAGACAAGTTGTTGAACCTCACATCACTTCCCATGAAAAACCAGGCACAATGTGGAAAGATGAGTGTTATGCAAACATGAACCAAGAGAAATCTGAGTAGTTGTATTAGTATCGAACAAAGAAGATGATGCTTAAATAGATGTCAATGTTGTCATAAAAAATTCAGCTGTGTACCTATGCTTTAGACTTTTTGAATACATGTCATATTTCACAACTGAAATAATTTCTAACTCTGAGAATCAGATCAAGACACTTTCTCTCAAGAAAGTGAGTTGGTCTGTCTTATGAGGCCAAAGAATTTCTGTTAAGTGCACAAGGTGATGTACACACACACACACACACACACACACACACAGGAATATATATACATATATATGTGTGGATATATACACAGTGATACATACGTATATACATATGTATGTATGTATGTGTGTGTATACACACACACACATATATTTACATGTAGAATTCACTATTTTATTTGGTAACAGTGATAATCACAATACTTCTTTATTTAGATTTTGAAAAGGTAAATAAATGCTAGAATCAATTGTGTAACTCAATCAGTGGATTTGGACAATCTCATCCCACTGTTTCTGGTTGGATGATTCTATTTGCCTACCCAGCCAAGTGCATTTGCACATATTTGCATGGCCTTCTCTTCATATTGTACAACATTTTTTCTTCGGTTTCTTTGGGTTCCCCTCTCTTGGTAACTGTGACTATCCAAAGTCAAAGGGAACTTTTGTTCCCCTTTCCCTTCCATTGCTATCTCAGCCCCGACCTGGTCTTAGCATCCCAGGCTTAGGAAAAGGAATGCTGGAGCGCAGTGAAGTTTCAGTACCATGGAGAGAGCCAAGGGCTTGTCTCACCCTAATATTCTAGCTGAAGCAAGGGGACTGCAGTAAAATAAATGCCAACCACTTTCATGTTCTGCGTGGTTCCAACAATAATAACTCAGTTCCCATAAGTCAGTTCCCATACAGCTCAGTCTCCAAAGGCTGAATTCCCAGTATGCAGTTAGCACTCAATAAATATGATAGCATGCTCATTCAACCCACACAATTATCATTCCACAATTTAAAATACTCAGAGGAATTTCTCCAAAGAAGATGTAGACCAACGAGCACATGAAAAGATGCTCAACATCATTACTCATTAGGTAAATGCAAATTAAAGCCACAATGAAATACCACTGTACACCCACTGGGATAGCTACCATTAAAAACAAAATGAAAAAATAACAAGTATTGACAAGTATGTGGAAAAATTAGAACATACATTGCTAATGAAGGTACAGCTTCTGTGGAAAACAGTTTGACCAGTTCTCAAAAAGTTAAACATAGAATTACCATGTATCCCAGAAATTCCACTTCTAGGTATAAACCCACAAGAATGGAAAAACAAGTCTTCATACAAAAGCTTGCATGCGAAAGTTCATAGCAACCCTATTCACAATAGCACAGACTTGGAGACAAACCCAGTGTCCATCAATGGGTGAATGGATAAACAAAATGTGGTATATCCATACAACAGGATATGATTCATCCCCCAAAAGAATGAAATACCTATACATGCTACAGTATAGATGAACCTTGAAAATATTATGCTAAGTGAAAGAAGCCAGGCACAAAACACCAGATATCTTATAATTCCATTCACATGAAAAGGCAAATTCACAGAAACAAAAAGCAGATTAGTGGTTGCCAGGAGCCGGCAGAGGCGGGAAGGGAGTGACTGCTCATGGGTATGGGGTTTCCTTTTGGGGTGACGAAAATGTTCTGGAACTAGATAATGGTGATGGTTGCACAACGTTGTAAATGTATTTTATGTATTTAATGTCACCAAATCGTATACTTTAAAATGGTTACGGAGGTGAATTTTATGTATCACAAAAAAAGACAAACACATGAGAAACTGCTGTCCAGGATCCCTCAGAACCAGTGTGGATGGTTCCCAGGCCACCCCTCTTCCATTAAGTCATCTCAAGTCTTTCCTTTGATATTCTGGGTTGCCCCTCGTACCCCAAGAGCCTGATGGCTGCTGCCCATGGTCTCTCCTCCTGTCATCCAGGCGGGGGACCAGGTGAGTGGCTAACTCAGCTCACAAGGCCCTTTCTTGCCCCTGATCCTGGCCTCTTGCAGATACTGGGTAGACCTCGAGGCCCATCTGGTAGAGAGGAGTCTGATGGAGACAGTGGATTTGCCTTTTTTGAAGACTTCTGTCAAGAACGTCAGCACCAACATCTCAGAAGACCTGCATTTCTTGCTGACCCCCTCTCAGGTGAAGACTTCCCTCACCCCTATGGGCTGTTTTCCCCAGGCGTATTTTTCAGAATTCTGAGAGAGAATGGTCTGTGCTTGGGGCCCATGAAAACGTATCTCCCCCATGTCCCTTTAGGTAGGACTCTGCCTCCTTGCTAATGAGTGCTACTGAGTTGGCTGGATGAGTGGATCTTGGTAACAGATTATCCGGGTCCTTAGGACGAGACATTGGGAAGATCACTGAACTGAGTATGAGGAAATGAATTAGGTCCTAGTCCATGATGTCCCACCACCTCGCTAGGTGTCCTCTGGGAACTCTCTTCTTCTCCCAGGGCCCTGGGGGTCCTCATCTGTAAAATGAGCTTGAAGGCCTCTCCAAAGCTTTTAGTTCCCAGGAGTTCACATCAGAAACTGGTGAGGGGGCACTTAGTGGTTCTGCAAAGGGCTGAACGGAGACAATCTGGGTTTACGTCAGTCTGGATTCCAATGCTGGCTCTGCCACTTACCAGCTATTGTAACACTGGGCCTATTACAAAACTTTTCTGAGCCTCAGTTTCCCCATCCATTAAGTGATGATGGTATTGCCTTCTTTCAAGGTTATCGGGGGGCGTAGATGAGACAATTTACAGGAAATGGTTGGCATGGAGAGAGTGCAGCCTCCTTAAGAATTGAAGCCGAGGGTAGAAGGTCGGGCAAGAGGTACTTTTAGGTCTGGCTGGGAAAGGGAAGAGAGAACATAAATAGGGCCTTTCTAGACCTTTTATTATGTCACCCAATCAGCTGAGCCCTCTGTGTGGGATGTGTTCTGGCCCCAGAAATCACCCACATGTCCTTTTGACAAGGATCTGAACTGGGAAGGAGAAAGCTGGAGCCCTCAGCTCCCACGCTTGACTCCCCTATTCCAGCGCCCTCGGGACGCTGTGAGGCAGGACCAGGTGGGATTCGGCTGCAGCCCCAGGGAACAGTGATGTCAGAGAATGAACAAAACGTGCTCTGCAGTTTCCAGGGACATTTGTTTTACTATTTTGAGCCATCTCAGCTTTTACAAACTTTGTTATTTGGAGCAGGTGTGGAAATCACATTTAGTGTGAATTCTTATATCCTCCACCTCTGCCCTCGGTAGCTCCCTTCCCGGTTGCTTTATTCTTTCTACTTATTCCTGAGTCAGAAGCCAGACACCATCACCCTAATGCCTTGTAGAGCTGCAGGGGCTGTCGGGACCCTGGCCAAAAGCAGGCCACAGCTGACCCTCTCTCACATTTGCGAACTGAGTTCGGCCAGGTGCGATCTCTTCACAGCCCGCTTTCAGCCTGGCAGGTGGCCATGAGGCACCTGGTTAGCTCCATTCTCCACTTGGGGAAAACTGAAGCTCCACGAGTGCCGTGACCTGGCCACGGGCTCACAGCCTGCACAGAGCAGAGCTCGGACTGTGCCCCCAGATGTCCTGCCTCTCAGGGCTAAGGTCCTCAGGTGCTGTCCCTCCACCCGCTGTGCCTCAGTTTCCCTTCCCAATCAGGGAGTGGTGGGACCTGTGTTCAGGGCTGGAAGCCTTGGGTAAAGATGGAGCTCCCGGGTCTGTGGTTACAGCTTCCGATGCAGGTGACAGAGGACGAGCACCAGCCCGCTGACAGAGTCCGGCTGCCCAGGAGCCTGTTCGCAACCCTGCAGGGCAGCAGGGCAGTGGTCCGCCTGGCCATATCGGTCCTGGACATCGGGCCGGGGAATCTCTTCAAGGTGAGGAGGAGCTGGATGGAGGCTCAGGGCAGCTCTGAGGTTCGGTGCTCAGTTTACCTGGCAGAGCTTGCCTTCTGTGGTCTTCCCTGAGAAGCCCGATGAGGACAGAGGGGGCGATGAGCCTCTGGACAGTGTTTCTACAGCGACCCAAGGTCATCCCAGACCCCTGACTCTAGAGTCCGTGAACTTCAGACTCATAGTGGTCATACACACTCAGATATGTGGACCCCACCCGCCAGTGCCCTTGGACTTGTATGTGTATCCCAAGTGTATCGATGTCCCCTGCGTGTCCTTGTGCGTGCACAAACATACATATCTTTTCCTATTTGTGGTGCACACATATCACATGTGCTCTGGTGCATCCATGTCCACACGAGGACATGTACTAATATCCTCGCAAACATGTCCCATGGGTGTCCCCAGAGGCGTGTATCCACTCATGCGGGTGCAGTCAGGCGCTCATATGGTCAGCTGCTCACCTCCCGTAGGCACCCACTGCTCTCCATTTCTGGGCTGACTTTCTTCATGCCCTGCACCCCTCCAGGTAAGAGGGCAGAGGAGCTCAGGAGGCCCGTGATGGAGAGCCATCAGGTGTGTGGCTTTGGGACTAGTGGGCTGAGATTGAAGGGCCCACCTGGCCCAGCAGGAGCAGGAGGCTACAGGGAGCAGCAGGCATGTCACCCATGATCCCTTGGCGCCCTGGTTTTCTGGTCTCAGATTTTGCCTTCCAGGCAAGGGCCATAGGTCCTAAGGGCTTCCAGGAACCCCCGCCAGGGTTGACTCGGGACAGCCCCTTCCTGCAGTCTGGCCTCCCCCACCTCCCTCTCTACAGGGCCCCCAGCTCAGCCAGGAGGACAGTGGCAGGGTGCTGAACAATCGCCTGGTGGGCCTGAGTTTGGGCCGCATGCGTGTCACCGGGCTGGCCGAGCCTTTGGAGATCACCTTCTCCCACCAGCCTCAGCCTCCCGTGAGTCCCCCACCCAGGCTCGACAGCTATTGAAGGGCAGACAGGAGGGTGGGCACCCCTGGGCATGTGGACAGACATGCATGCTACTCTGCACCGCTCCCCCCATATCCACCCAGGAGAGGTGGATGTGGGCCGTACACACACAGTTGTGCCCAGGGACTCATGCTCACCCTATGTGCATATGCCCGTGTGTCCCCCGGAACCTTTCAGGGGTACACAGAGGTGCACACAGAACCTGACACACCCTCATGCATGCACGTGGCATTACACACCCACCCACAGCCTGTCACCATATCCACGCCCCTCACACGCTGATCCAGGGGCCATCAGATGGTGCAGCTGATGCTCTTGTGTGAGCGGGGGGAGGGGGGGCAGGAGGAGCCTTGTTTTCCACATAATGCGCACACGTGCTAGGACGCGGGAGCGTGCATGCCATCCTCTCCTTCTCCCTCCCTCCTTCTCCCACGCTTTCCTTCCCCGTCTCCCAACTCCCCCTGCCCCTCCCCTGACTCCCACCCTCTGGTTTCAGAAGATGATCCTCACCTGTGTATTCTGGGATGTGGCTAAAGGTAGGGCCCGGAGGGCCTTCTCTGGGTAAGACAGGCAGGGAGGGTATGGGCTCCCTTCTCGCCCCCTGTGCCCTTTCCCTCCTCTCTGGTACCCTCTCTTCCCTTCTTCCTCCCCACCCGTCCCCTCCAGGGCCTACAGGGGACTGGTCTTCCGAGGGCTGCTCTACAGAGCCTGGAGCCAAGCAGACTGTGTGCCACTGTGACCACCTGACCTTCTTCGCCCTGCTGGTGGTAACGGCCCGTTCGCCCAGATCCCAGCAGTTCTGAAGATGCCCAGACTTCTGTCCCCAGAGAGGGGCTGCCTGGCCTTCGACTGATGGGGTCCTGGTTTGGGGGGGTGTGGTTTGCCCACAGAGGCCGGTCTTGGACAAGGTCACCGCGCAGACCCTCACGCACATTTCTCAGGCTGGCTGTGGAGCCTCCATGATCTTCCTGGCCTTCACGATTATCCTCTATACCGTCCTGAGGTAGGTGACACCATCCCCACCCCCTCCTGTTCTCAAGGGTGGCAGCAGTGCCGGGTGGACGGCACCCTGGGTGTGCAGCGTTATACAGATGTTCTCCCCAAGCCTTAGTTTCCTCATCTATAAACTGGGGCTGGAGGTTGACATGTGTTGAGACCGTTGCAGTTACAAGTGGCAGAAACTCAGCTCACATTGACTACAACATAATAGGGAGGGTGTGTGTCACGTGACAGAGAAACCCAAGGTGTGCTCACGTCAGGCACAGGTGGATCCAGCACCGTGTCCCCAGGCCTTGGTCTCCCGCTGCTCCTCGCAACTTTGCTTTCTCCTGTCAGTCACGCCAGGCAGTTTCTCCACACTCAGGGAAAACCCCAGCCTTGCAGCACAGCTTTTTAGCTGCCTACACTGAGCCCCAGAGCTGAAATCTTTAAACATTTTTAAAAAAATAATTATAGACTCACAGGAAGTGGCGAAAATAGTACATAGTATCCTATAACCCGGGTGCAATTTCAAAACCAGGAAACTGACATTGGTACAGTGCTATTAACTAGAATACAGACCTCATTCAGTCTCTTCCACTTTTTACATGCACACGTGTGTGTATGCGCGCTCGCGCGTGTGTGTGTGTGTGTCCACACGTGTTCTATGCAATTTTATCCCATGAATATCAGAGTTGAGTTTTGCTGGTCCAGCTTGGACCATGTGTGCCCATGACTCACAGGTCTCTGTGGTCACAGGATAGATCACACTGATTGGCCAGGCCATGTCACATGCCTGCTCTTGGGTTTGAGCTAACCAATGGCCAACTCCACTCGAACTTTGTGACCGAGGGTAGGGAAGAGTGCACCTAGGGCTGTTTCTAGAAGGAGGAGGAGTGGGTACAGGACAGGCAGAAATAGCAGATACTCCAGTAGCCTATGCCCAGGCTCTCCCGGGTCCAGGCCATAGCTGAGAGACCCACAGAAACCACCAGCTTGGCGGAGCCTGTGTGAGCAGCCCCATAAGTGTCTTCTGACCCGTGAGTGTCTTGGAGCAGGGCTTGGGTCTCCTGCCTCCCAGCCCAGGACCCTCCCACGGCTCTTCTCCACATGACTCTTTGCTTCTGTCACCATTTGGCTTTGGGCTGCAGCCTCCACTGGCCCCACCCACTCTATCTCAGACCTAGCCATGGGTGTATGTGGTGCCATGCCTGTAGCCATCCCCCAAACCCTGGCATAGGACACCGCCCCCACCCCCGACAAGGTGAGCATGGCTTGCCAGCTGGCTGCACTGCTGGGCCCTGTGAGCTGGCTCGGAGCTCCAGGAGGAATTGCCCCCATCTCCCAAGGGTGGTGCCTGACATCTTGGGTGAGGTAGACATTATCCCTCAAGCCTTCTCCAGGCAGCCCTGGGCTCCCATCCCTCGAATGTAAGCCCTCTGAGATCTAATTTGCTAAGAATTCAGAGTGGGAGCTACCTTGAGAGGGAGGTGAGCCCTGGGAAGTAGCACTGGGCCGGGAGCCTGGAGTCCCTGCTCTGCCCAGTGACTCTGGAGAGTCCCTGTCCATCTCTGAACCTCACTCTCCCCACTGCATCCTATGCCTCATGCACCCACGCTCGATCGGTCCGCTCACCCAACCAGGGCATATGTAGGCCCTCTTCTTGCCTACTGTGCTAGGCCTGAGGTCACGGCGTGGAGAGACAGTGACATTGAGAAAGTAAACACTGTGAAGCTGCAAAACACAAGTCAACCTGGGATAAGGGGTATTCAGAGACAGCCTCCCCAGAAGAAAATGATTAAGGTTAGAAGGCAGAGTCGGGAAAGGCATCGAGAGTGTAAGGAAAAGCATGGACAAAGTCTGGGAGGCGTGGAAGAGAAGAATGCATTCAGGGACTTGCAAGTTATACAGTTGGGCTAAAGCATCAGATCGATGAACGAGGCCAGCAGGATCTGGGGGGCCACGAGAGGGCTCCTGGACTTGCACCCAAAGGCGCTCCCACTGGCCGCTGGCAGGGGCGGAACAGACGAGGGGAGATGCAGAGGCCTGAGTGTCCCAGGGACGTTGTGGCCTCTTGAAGCCTCTCACCGGCCCTTCTCTCCTCAGATTCTACTGGCAGAGGATCAAGTCAGAAGACTCTCCCAAGATCCACGTAGCCCTGAGCGTTAGCTTGTTCCTCCTGAATCTCACTTTCTTCATCAATATGGGGCATGACTCAAAGGAGTCCCACGCCGTCTGTTGGGCCCGGGGGGCCGTCTTCCACTACTTTCTGCTCTGCGTGTTCACCTGGATGGTCCTGGAAGCCTTCCACCTCTACATACTTGTCATCAGGGTCTTTAACACCTACTTCAGTCACTACTTCCTGAAGCTGAGCCTTGTGGGCTGGGGTAGGTGTTGCCCAGACAGGCAGAGGAGACATGACTGGTCCTGGAAGGGGCAGGGAGGGGAACAGCCTAAAAGAGAGAGGCCGTTCCATCTCTCAGTTAAGCTCAGGGCTTGAGGGATGGGCGGTTGGATGGGGTGTTGGAAGAGGACATGCCAGGGGAGCCCCAGCAATGCCATGCCTCTCCCCCTCGCCCAGGCCTGCCAGCCCTAATGGTCATCGGCACTGGGAGTGCCAACAGCTACGGCCGCTACACCATCCGTGACAAGGAAAACAGAACCTCGCTGGAGCTGTGAGTGGAGGCTGTGGGGGTAGGGGTGAGGTCAGGTCCCTGCCTGCACATACCAGGGCCAGAGGGAGGTGGGGGAGAGAGGAATTCTGGGAGGAGAGACCAAGTAAGTCAAACCAAAGGGTCCTCAGATCTAGCTAGCACATGGCCTGGAGGGGTAAACTGAGGTCTGCAGAGAGGAAGCACAATGAGCAAGGGGTCCTGAGAAGGAGGAGAGAGAACTGGCCCAGAAGGCAGGATGCCGTGCTCGAGCCTGGGCCACCACCAGCCCCCGTGGCCCTTTTGGACAAATTTTCAAAGGTATCCTCCACCCAATCTGCCATGCCAGGGGCTCAGCCTGGCGCGTGGAAGGTGAGCGGGATTTCAGCGCCCATCTGTCCCCTCAGCCAGGTGTTCTTGTGCAGGGCACAACCCGCCCAACCAACAGCGCTGGGTCCCTCTGGGCTGTGCCTCTGTGTTGCGGTGTGACTTGGGGCAAGCTCGTCCTCTCCCACGGTCTCAGTCCCTTCATCTGATTGACACGTTCTTTGGAGGCCCTTCACCCCGGCAGTTCAGGGAGCAGTGGGGCGGAGCTAAGCTTCTCCCGAGGTGCCCGCCTCAAGCCCATGGCTCTGTGCTAAGAGGGGCTGGTGGGGCCTTGGTCCTGCCCCCAGGGCCCCAAATGCAGGGGCCACAAGGGTCCTGTTGGCAACATAAGTGATGAGGTGGCCCAGGTGGGGACCGCAGCAGACTGGCAGTCACACGCCCACTTAACAGGCAGCTGATTACCGCTGCTTGAGAGCATCTACTGAGCTGCCAAGTGTACGGTTTTATAAAAGAAGCAGAAATCTGAATGTTTATGCCAAAGCTGCTTTTTAAAGGCTGGTCATTAATTCATTTTTTTTTTTTACAACATAATGTGGAGCAAATGAAACATGTCTTTGGTGCCAGACTGGCCCTTTCGTGTCCACTGGTCTAAAGAAACAGCAGACTGGAGAGCAGGGGATAGATGGCTGCAGACGGGAAAGGCATCTCTCTTCTGGGTTATTGGAGGTCAATCAGGGAGGCTGCTGGGTGCTTGCTGGCACTTGTCCCGGTCCCAATGGCTGTTCACCTGCTCCAGGTGCTGGTTCCAGGAGGAAACCGCCATCTCTGCCCTCTATGTCACCGTCCATGGCTACTTCCTCATCACCTTCCTCTTCAGCACCGTGGTCCTGGGCCTGGTGGCCTGGAAGATCTTCACCCTGTCGAGTGCCACAGCAGGCAAGAAGGAGCGGCAGAACTGGAAGGGGGCCCTCACCTTGCTGGGCCTCTCCAGCCTGGTGGGCATGACCTGGGGACTGGCCATCCTCACGCCCCTGGGCCTGTCGACTGTCTACATCTTCGCACTGTTCAACTCCCTGCAAGGTGAGGCTCCGAGGCCAGGCGGGGGCGGGGGAGGTGGCAGGCTGTCCTGTCTGCACCGGGGAGTGTGCGAGGGGTGAGGGGAGCGGTTTGCAAGAAGCAGAATTCACCCAGGCCAGACAGAACCCCACGCAGGAAGGCTGGCCGACCCCCGGGCTCACCGATGCCCTATCCTCCTCACAGGTGTCTTCATCTTCTGCTGGTTCATCATGCTCTACTCCCCCATCCAGAGCGGCGTGTCCTCCTCTTCTGGTCCTGCCCGAGCTGAGCATTCCCACACGACATCGCATGGATAGCAGGCTGGCTTTGTGACCTGGACTCAGCTCAGACTTGCTGTGTGACCTTGGACAGCTCCCTGCCTCCCTCTGGGCCTCAGTCTCCATGTCTGTACATGGGGCTGGGGAGGGAGGGGATGGGGACCAGGTTGGATCACATGACCTCAAAGGTCCCATCTAGATCCATCTATGGTCTGAGAGTCCACAAATCCAGGACTGTAGGAGTCTACAGTTCCTATAATCCTGAGGTCCCTGCCAGCACAGAGTGATGCCATCACCCCTGCTGCCACGCCCACCCCCTGCCTTCATAGCAAAGCAGCCTATCTCTGCCATTGCCCACCTCTGGTCTCAGGAAGGATGTGAGCCCAAGTAGGGAAGTCCGTTGTTGGCACAGTCTCTCAAGGAGCCCCCAGCCTCTCCCTTTCCTCCCTCTTGTCACCGCCCTCCCACAACTCTGCCTCAGTGAGGGGCATTCAGGATGCCATCCCCTCAGGCACTGGGGCAGGTGTGAACTGGAAGTTTGTCTTGGGGATGTTGGTCCCCCCGGCCAGGCTGCCCCAGCCACAGCCAGTCCCATCAGGGCCTATTTTCACAGAAGAGTCGCCACCATTCAGGAGGCTGCCAGCCCTCCGGGTGACTGGGACACTGAAATTCAGAGAATGCTGCTTACTCCGTGGTGTGAAAACCCCCAGTTCCCACTCCAACTGCTATGTGGGTGGCCCAAACTCTGCTCTGTTGTCACAGTGCAGTGGACATCCAGGGCTCTGTACAACGAAGAGAGGGGTCTGGGCTGAGCTGAGAGAGGGAAGACATTCCCCCACCTGGCATCCGTGCTCCTGCAGAGTGGGCACTTTGATGGCCTCACTGTCAGCCAGCCCTGGTGCGTTTCAAGCACTGAATAAATATTTGCTGGCTGAACAGGTGGGTGTGTGCATTTGGCACTAGCTTGACAGGGCCCTGAACCAGGGGAGTGTCTCAGGCCAGACCCAGCTTGGGTATGTCACTTCCCATGGCTGTATCTCCGTGTTACAACCATGTACTGGCTTCCTTTGTGGGAAACAAAAAGAAGCAGAGATAACAGAAATAGAGGATGAGATCCAGAGATAGAGAGATGGAGAGAGATAGGGAGAAGTAACAAACTGACACACAAAAAAAAAAACAGAGAGGAAGGGACAGATGCAGACAGACAGCAGCCCCCTTCCCCCCACCCCCCGGCCTGCCCCAACCAGGAGGGCAGAGCGCTGTCCCCCTCCCGGAGCCTCACCCCGCTCATTTGTGTCCCCACTCTAGCCTTGACTTACTAACCATCGGGGAAGTCTCACCACCTACCTAACCCCCACCCTCTCCAGTGGGCTTTGGGGATGGTCAAGCACCTTCCACAGGTGAGAAGTTCTTATCATTAGACCCTCCCCACAGCCTCTGGGCTGCCAGCCTCCTCCCGGATGCCATGTCCTGACATGGACTGGACCAGACAGGAAGGCAGGGTCCCTTGTCTTATGCAAGCTGCTTTGTTCCCAGAAGGGAAACCCGCGGGTGTGGACATCACACCAGTGGAGCAACGCACATTATCAGAGTCTGTGCACACACTTCGTAGGTCTGGGGCTTATCTTCACAGACATCTCTTCCTCACGCTGGCTCCCCAAGACTCCCTTGGCTTGAAGAAAACCCAGATGGAGCCTTGTGTAAAGCATGGCCCTATGCAACCTGTAGGTAAACTAGGAGAAGTTGAAGGTTAAAGCTCCCTGCCGGATCCCGTCTGCAGCTCTGCCAAGCAGACTAGCCCTGTGTGGGGATGAGGCATGAAGCCCCAAGAGTCCCAGCAGCCACACGAGGCCACTATGTGAGCTGGGGCCTCCCTAGGCTGCTGATGCCTCCTTCCGGGCATTCCCTGGGTTCCAGAATTATTACCTTGCTCCCCCCACACACACCAAATCCCAGGCTGCAGCTTTCTCAGACATGCTCAGTGGGATGTGGAACAAACCACAAGCCCCAGATGGGCTGGATTTCCTGGTACGGATAGAGAGGGCAGATGGGGGTGCAGTAACAATGGGGTTGTGTAACTTTTCTGCTGGTTCTCCACCCCAGGGCCAGGCAGGGGCAGAGAGGCTGGGGCCCCTCATTGCCTAGGATCTCTGCAAAAGCAGCTCCAACTGCCAAGCTGAACATGTGCCAAGGTGGAGTCATGGTAAAACCATGCTCCGAGGCCCAGGATGAATGGACAGGACTGCCCTGTCACCGAACTGTCAAGAGAGCAACACAGGGGGTGGACAGCTCCATGGTTATGAGTACAAACTGTGGTCCAGATTCCACCTCTGCTACTTGCCTTGGCCCAGTTCCTCACCTGCTGAACCTGTAGAGTGGGGATGGCAGTAGCTGCCCCACAGGGCTGGTGAAAGCTTAAATGAGAAAGTGGCTGATGGAGCCTGGTGCACCTGGCCCACCTGGCCCAGAGGGAATGTGAATGAGCCAGAGCTTTGCCTTGGCCATCACCTTATCAGGCCCTGGGCTCCTGGGCTCCCATAGGCCATCACCATAGCTCCCTGGTTCCCTCTGTTCTGCCCCAATTTCTTCATTCCTAGTATTTTTTTTTCATTACAATATAACTAATATACAGGAAAGTAAGATGGTTTACTTGCCCTGTGCTCCCAGATAGATAACTTAGTATCAAAAGATAAAAATTCTTCACAAATCCATCTATGAATACAACACAGTTTCAACAAAGATTCTAAATGATGTTTTAAATACTTTCAAAAAATTATTCTAAAATTTATATGGGGGCATATAGGCCTCAAGTAGTTGAAAGAGGGCATAGGAGGAAGACTTGACCTGTATATAAGAAGTTATTACAAGCCCATAGTGGTAAGTCCAACATGGGATCTGTGCAGGGATAGGCATGAAGACTCGTGGAACAGAATAGAGGGCTCAGAGGCAGACCCAGGTACACTTGGGGGGCTTAATATACGAGAGTGGCATCACCACGCAGGGGTGGATGGTCTGAGGATGCTGTTGGAAAATTGGCTCATTATATGGAGAAAAATAAAACAGAATCCCTACCTAATCCCTCATACAGAGATGAGCTCCAGACAAATTAAATGTCTAAATGGGATGCCAAAGCTATAAAGTTAATGTAGTCAAAATATTTTGTGACCTAAGGGCAAGGAAGGATTTGTCAAGCAAGAATTCATAGGCACAAAACATCAGACAACACCTGGCAAATTTAACTACATTAAAATTAAGATTTTCTGTTTAATGAAGGACACCCCAGGCAGTGTTAACAGACATGTGACAATGCGGGAAGGTATTTGCAACATCAGAAAGCAGGGACTAACATCTGAAATTTCTACAAACCGACACAAGGACACATCCCTGATAGAGAGAAATGGACTGAGGTTTTAAAAGACAAATTCAGAGAAGGAAACATCTAAAACTAACAAGCTAGCAGATGAAGACACATTTAAAGTGTTTAGTGATCGGACAGATTCACATTTAATAGAGACACATGAAACGGGCAAACATTAGGAAGCTAGATAATATCAACTGTCACAGGACCGGGGTTTAGGCTCCCACACGCATTGCAGAAGGTGGGGAGAGGCTAGTTTTCACTGCCTGGAGGAAAACGGGGTGCTGCTGCTGCTGCTGGCCCAGCAATCCTGCTTCTAGTTACTTCTCCCAAAGAAAACACTCTTACAGGTCTAAAAAGGATGTGACTGATGACATGTGTGACATTATCTGTGATGCAAGGGAGTTGGTGGCAAAGCAGGATGTCGTAGAGGTAATTAGTGTAGATCCATGCCATGGATACACGGCAGCATGGATGAACCTTAAAAATATGGTTCTTGGTGAAAAAAAAAAACAGAGATATGAACACAATATCATTTACATAAATTAAAAACAGCAGCATGCAAAACAATGCTCATTTGGAGGGAAAAAATGCACACCAGAATGGTTGCCTATAGGGGGCAGAAAATGGAAGTGGGTGTAGGGATAAAGGGAATAAATAAATATACAGAAGAAACGAGATGGTACCTGGGGGAAAAGGGGAGACGAAGCCTACTTTCTGTGCCACCAGCCTAACACAGAATGTGCTTTCCTTTTCCTTTTGCCTTCCTGCCCACCCCCACACCCCGCGAATTCCCCACAGAGCTAATCTCAGGACATGCACCAGGACTGATGGCCTCACGCTGTCTCGTGAGCTTCCCCTCAGTCTAATTTATCTTTCACATTATTTTTCATGACTACATAATATTCCAACCAGAAGAAAAACATCACTCTTTATTATTGAGCAGTGAGGTGATTTCTGTGCTTCAACCAGTAATAGCAACTCCGTAAGCTTATGAGGACATCTGCAGTATTACCCCAGACCTCCACCCCTGAAACTCCACAGGGCCGAATTATGACTTTTGTGGGCCCTTTCTTTCAAAACAAGACAGTACAAATTATATTTTATGACTACATTGGTACCAAGATCAATATAGCCCAGGGTGGACTCATAATTATTGTATATTCATGATCAGTCTATTCATTTTTTTCTTCTGAATTTAGAAAAAATTAAAATGAAGTACTTCTATAGGCCACTAACCTTATGGGTAAGTTTTCTCTGTCCTGTGGGTTATATACGAAACCAGTGGCCCAGCCTGGACTAGAACCCAGGGCTCAGGCAGCCTGGCTCTGTCTGCCGTAACAGGCAACCATGCCAAGGTCACGCTGGTTCCCATTTAACCCGATAAAGGCCATGTTGACCGTGAGTGGGGGAGGGGCAATGAGTCCTGGTAAAAGTTTAACAACTGGCTTAGTGAGAGAAAAAGCCCTGGTCTGTAGCATTTGCCAGTTTCTCTAGTATAAATAATCTCACAGCCAATTTGAAGCCAATTTTTATCAATGTGACATCACTGAATGAAAGTTGGGAAAAGAGGTAGAGTAGTTCACCATTATATGATATTTTTAATTATGCAGGTACAATAGGCATACATAACCTCAAGAGCTTAGATAATAGTAAAATGTAATAAAACAGGAAGAGACACATTCGGGGTATTTGCTGCCTTTGTTTTTAATATATAATCTATTTACTTATACGTCTTTATAATTTAATTTTTAATAATGGCTGTGTTTGTCTTCTGGCTCACAAACATTCCTGAAATGTTAGCAATCCGCTGTTGCAAGCTGGCACAAGCTGCCTTCAGCCATCACCACAGTGGGGGGGTCCTGTGGGCCCAGACCTGACAGAAGACTACATTTCCCAGAAGCCTCTTCTCCCTGGACAGGCCCTCAGCTTCCGAAAGCCATTACCATGGAGACGGGCTAACAGATGGTACAAGCTGTCCTCAGAGGGGTGAGAGAGGATTAGGGGACTCGGGGTGGATGGACCCTGCCTGGTAGGGGGAGGAGGAGGGTTTTGGGAGTAAGGGCTCTTCTGCCTGGGGGCTTTCTGCCCTGATCGTGTGCGTGTGCATGTGCGTGTACATGTGTGTGTGTGTGTGTGTGTGTGTGTACATGTGTGTACGTGTGTGTGCAAGAGGTTGCTCCTGGGGGGGAGGATGGCAGAAAATGGCCTGTGGTGTCGGGGGACCTCTGGGCCTCTCGGCAGGGTCCAGGGAACTTTGAGGCTGGACTGTTTTTCCCAAACTGCACCGTGGCAGACCAGGCAGCCCGATGTAGAGAACAAAGTATTACGCTTCTGGCACAGCTCTGTCTCTGCTGACCATGTTCTGTGACCTTGGGCTCAGAGCCCGTCTCAGTGTCTGCCCCAGCTGTAACCCCCTGCTGCCCAACTCCTGCTTCTTTCCTTATTCCCCAATCCCCACCACCACTACCTGTCACTATCTTTTGGGGACTTCCTCATCTCATTAGGCCCTTAAGTGTATGGGTTTCAAACCCCAGATCTACTAGTATTAGCTCTGTGACCTTAGGCAGTTTCCCTTTGCTCTAGGCCTCAAGTTTTTAATCTGCAAAGTGGGTGACATAATAACGTCTGCCTCACAGAATCATCGGAGGATAAATGAGATCATCTCTGTAAAATCCCTCGTTCGCACAGTGCCTGGGACGCAGTAGGTGTTTAGTAAACAGGAGGCGCCTTTAATGATTATTATTGCCCTGCCTGAGCTCGTCCTCTCTGTGCCCAAGAAGCAGACAGATGGATCTGATCACTGGGCTCTGTGGCTAGGCTGGTGGGCTCAGCGGGAGGTTCACCTTTAGGGAACTGGGTCCTGAATGGGCCTGCTGGACACAAGGCCTCAGCCGTGATGTTGACCCCCTGAGACTCAGACAGGCTGACCTCCAGCAAAGCAACAGATGTGTCCAGCCCCACCTGAGTCCTACAGAACGTCGGCATTAGATGGAAAACACCTGCTCCTCTTTTCATATTGCATATTGCATATTGCAGAAGGGGAAACTGAGGCCCAGGAAGGGGCAGGGAGTGGCCCCCCAAGGGCCCAGCAGGAACTGCTGGCAGAGGCCAGTCTTCCCCTTAGCCAGGCTGGTGGTCAGTGACTTGTCTCTCCGAGAGGAGTTGGAATGGGGAGGTGGAGCCTGCATTTACATCCTGGTTCCTTTTGCCCTCCTTTTGCCTCCGCCCCAGGAGGTGATGGCAAATCTGGGGAGAACCTGCCCCTTTCTTCCCATTCCTTACTACGCCCCTCACCAAATCCTGTGCGTTAGTTAGGTCAGTTTTCTCCTCTCAGTACCTTTTCCCTGTTTGTTGCAAAGAAAATAGATACTTGAGGTGGGGTAATGGAAAGACGTGAGCTGGGTGGGGTCGGGGGGAGACTGGGGGATCAGCCGGGATGGGGTAACAGGAACCAGCTTAAACGAGCAGAGGCTCAGAGTCTGGAGGTGGCGCTGAAGGCCTCCACGGCATTCATGGGATCATGGCTCCCCCCATCTCTTCAATCTGCCGTCCTTAGTGGCAGCTTTGGTCCTCATGGATGGTCACCTTGTGGTCATGCGCTGGCTGCCCCACCTCCTGCTTTCTGTCCCTGTCCCAAGCAGGAAAAGGAGAAGGGCAAAAGGTCTGTGCCAGCTAGCCCCTGCCCTTCAACGTGCAGCAACTTCGACCCACTTCTCAGTGACCAGAACTGGGTTTCCATTCCAGGGCTGACTCTAGCTGCAAGGGATGCCGGGAAGCTGGACATTCAAACCAGGGACATTGCCGCCCCCCAATAAATTGGGGCTCTGTTGTATGGAAGCCGGGAATGGTCCTTTGGGTAGGAAACTAGGGGTCTACCTCAGTGAGGCTTTGCTCTGTGACCACAACACAGCCTTGCCTGCCACAAGCACATGTGGCTCCCAAATGACACTCTGTAGGCTGGCACAGGACTTGTCCAGCAGAGTACAGCCTTTGTCACCCTCTATACACCTACCTCGTGACCACGGGCCATGGTGGCAGCCCTGCCTTTGCTGCCTCTGTGCCTCGGTTCCACGATGGGTGATGTCACCTTTCTTTTTGTTGTTGTCATATTCCACATCATCACCTTACTATTATGAATAATTTTCTTTAAACCAATTCACTGATTAGATTTCATAAATATATTTAAATAGGAAGTTTCATAATACTACAGCAATCCTTTCAGCATTAGCATCATCGTCATAAAGGGAAGGTAACTGTCAGAATAAATATGTGACAAGCCAAGCAATGTCAGTAAGTTTGGGCTAAACCCTTCCTCCCTCACCCTCCCCACACTCTGACAATAGCTCTCAACCTTGGCAGGCTGGTCTTTGTTTTAAAAGATTTGCAAATGTTACAAAGAATATTTAAGAGGGACTTAATTCTTCCCTCTGTGATCCGAACTCCCTAGAACCCCCTAAAACCACCGCTCAGGGACACAGGTGGTTTTGGTCGCCCATTCCGGGTCTGAGGTTGGCCATTCTGAGTGTGTCCATCTTTTCCGCAGAGACGCCAACTCGAGACAGTCAGAGACACGCCGGAATGGAGGTCCTGAAGGAGAAAGTGGAGGAGGAGGAGGCCGCCGAGCGGGAGGAGGCGGCCGAGAGGGGCGAGAGGGGCGAGAAGACGCTGAGGCCCCTGGAGGTGCGGAAGGAGGAAATCTTCATGACGCAGGAGATGCTCAGAGACCTGGAAAAGAAGGTGTCGGAGATTGAGGTGGCCGCCCCGCAGAGGCCCTCGTGAGTGTCGGGGTGGGGGCTGCGGACCCAGCAGCCCTGGAGAGGGTCAGAGCAGGGCTGGGCAAAGGGGGAGCCAGGCAGGATGGTGGCACCTGGGCTGGGATGCAGGACCAGGACATAGAGGGAGGTGGTTAAGCGTGAGGGCTCTCTGCTTGCAGAAAGCCTGCACGAGTTCCCACTCTGCCCCCTCCCTCACTGTGTGACCCTAGGCAAGTTACTCAACCTCTCTGTGCCTCTGTTTAAAAGTTCAGGTGCTAATAAAGATACTTCCCTCCCAGGTGGTTGTAAGGATTAAACAAGGAAGGGATAGAGCCGCTGGCAGTTGGGGTAGGTGTGCCAGGCCTAGCCTCACACGGACTGGTTAATGCCACTCTTCTTGCGGGCACAGGGACATTACCAAGGACACTATCGACGTCTCCAAGCTGCCGCTTTCCTACCAAAGCAACACGCTCAAGGAGGAGCAGCTGCTGCAGGTGGCAGACAACTTCTCCCGCCAGTACAGCCATCTGTGCCCGGACCGCGTGCCCCTCTTCCTGCACCCACTGAACGAGTGCGAAGTGCCTGTAAGGCTGGGTCGTGGAGGGCGGGGCTGGGGGCTCCGCAGCAGAGGGAGAAGGGACATGGGCCCAAGCGTAGCCCTCCCGTGGGCCAGAGCTTATAGCCTGGGAGTGGCATAAACTCAAAAGCCAATAGGCTCGCTCTGAATCACCTCTGGGGCTATGGTGGCCTGGAGACCCTTATGCCTCCCCCCAGGGGGCAGGCTCCAATCCCAGAGCCCGGCCGAGTCCAGGGAAGGGCAAAGAGGTAAGACAACATGACCAGAACGGGTGGGCCCCCAGACCCGAGCACTGGACTCCTTCTGTCCAGCCCTGTGACCCAGGGCACGCCCCTGAGTCTCTCGGGGACTGACTTTCTCCATCTATAGACGAAATGGCATAGGATGAATCCAAAGGCTGTACGGCAGCAGCTCCCAGGCTGGCAGGGATGCCCAGACTGTTTTACTTGGCCCACATGGTGATTTTTAACAAACACATTAGCTGCCAGCGTTTGAAGCTCGGAGACGCCCCTGCAGTCCCTGCTCCCCGTTTCCCTTATCTGGTAACCCCTGGCCTGCGTTTCGCCTGCAGCGGGGGCTGCACTGGGGCCACCCCTCACGTGGGGCCATGCGCCATCTGTTCCTTGAATCTACAGGGAGACCGGAAGGCCTGGCCCTCAGGCCCTGGGTGGCACAGCAGCCCCTCGAGGTCCCTAGTAGCACTAGGTCCCCACCGTGGGTGGTGGCCGAGAGCCAGACAGATCCAGCTCTGCGGCCGTCCGTGGACCTGAGCCAGTCAGCTTACCTGTTGGAGCCTCCATTTCCTCCTGTCAATGGGAGCCACCTCACAGGGTTGTCTGGGGGTCCGGGAGGTGCCGTCAGATCCGGCGGTACTCAAGTGGGGCGGTGGTGATGACAGGGAGGCCCTGATTCTCACCAGCGCTAGCTTATTCTGCGTCTGGGCTGGGAGGGCTCGGAGGGATCCCTTCCTCCAGTCACCAAGGTACCGAGGAGGCGCCTGAGGGCCAGGGAGGCCCAGAGAGTGTTCCCCCGACCTTGAGGTCGCCGGTTTCCTGGGAGTGCTGGGCTCCCCTCCCAGGTAGATTGCTCCCCGCTAGACCTTCGGTCTCTCCCCTCGTAGAAGTTCGTGAGCACGACCATCCGGCCCACGCTGATGCCCTACCCCGAGCTCTACAACTGGGACAGCTGTTCCCAGTTTGTGGCGGACTTCCTCTCCGTGGTGCCCCTGCCCGACCCCCTCAAGCCGGTAAGTGCCACCCTGGGAAGGTCTGGAGAAAGTCACAGCAGGACACAGGCCACAGCCCACGAGTCTGTCTGGGGGTGTGGCGGGAACAGTCCCAGAGAGAGGCGGTCACTTGACTGAGGTCACAGAGCCCGCGGGGCTCCTGGCTCCCACCCCTTCGCCTCCTTTGCCTCTTTCTGGCTTCAGAATCTTCCCTTCGCAACCTCAGGAGGTGGGGGACAGAAGGGGCCCCCTGCTGCTCACAGCCTCATCTTTGAGCTTCTGACCAGCTCAATCAGCTTCTCGGCTTCTCATCAAGAAAGGTGGGAGGGCGGGAGAAAGCAGTAGGTCCACCACGGAGAACTGAGAAAGGGAAGAGAAGGAAAGGATGGGGAGACAAGGTGAGGGGAACTTTGAAATAAAACTGCAAAATCGCCTCTCAGCATCAGAGAGCATCAGACTCGAAGCTTCTTCAGTCCAGAGGGTCTTTTCCATGAGGACGTTCATGGCCCTTTAAAATTATAGGCCACTTTCTGGACGTGGGGTCTCCAGTTTTCATCCCACCCTTAGCAGGCTCCTTACCCCGACAGGGGTGAGGAGCCGGGAGGGGGCCCAGGCTGCGTGGGGCGGACTGCCGGGGGGCAGCAGGCCCGGCCGCGCTGACCACCCGGCTGCGGCCAGCCCTCGCACCTGTTCTCCTCCACCACGGTGCTCAAGTACCAGAAGGGCAACTGCTTCGACTTCAGCACGCTGCTCTGCTCCATGCTCATCGGCTCCGGCTACGACGCCTACTGCGTCAACGGGTACGGCTCGCAGGACCTGTGCTACATGGACCTGACCCGGGAGGTGTGCCCGCTCACCGTCAAGCCCAGGAAGGTACGGCCGGGCCCGTGCTGCCCTCGGCGTCCCTCGGGCCGTGCTGTCCTGGAAGCAGTGTGTCCCCAGAGCGACCGCCGCTGCCCCGGGGTCACACACGGCTCAGGCCTCCAGACTGGCTGTCCCTCTCCCCTTGTCACATGGCTGTCCCTCTCCCCTGTCACAGCGCAGTTAGCTACTGTGTTCCCCACAAGGTAAATCTTGTGGATGCCACATGGCTTGTCTCGTAAGCCAAACTCTTCCAGATTACCCTGCGTATTTGATAAAAATCAATCCTGCCCTTTTCGTATAAGGAAGAAACAGACAAATAGATAGTTCTTTTAATCCCTCTCCCAGGTAAAAATACCCCTTTTTAACAGCCAAAAAAAAAAGTCAACCGCCCTCCGGCAGGTAGTGAGTGTGTTTTGCTATCTGTTGACTGAGACTCCATATGATCAGAGGCCATTTAGGGATCAGACATTTAGGGATCTCTTGGCATTTGGAAAATAGCCACACCACAGGCAGAAATGCTTTTCGTGAACTGGATTGATTCCAGGACTCGGTGATCAGGGTCAAGCCCCTGTAGGTGTCTTCGGCTCAGAGCTGGGGATCCAGGGGCCTGGGGCATCTAGCCCCATGCACATGCACCTGTGTAACACCTGGGTGAGCACCTGGGGGTCTCTGGAGTGGTGCTCTACTAGAGAGAGGCATCAGGTGAGCACCTCGCTCTCTCAGGCCCACCTCCCTGAGGAAGATGAAACAAAAGCTCCATCATTACTTTCTGCTCCAAAAGCCTGTGAGCTCACACACACATATACACACACATATGCACCCACATATACACACGAGCCTCTTATCTCAGCCAAAATGTTAATTATTATTATTTTTTTTTAGGCAAGGCAACCTTTGGTTGACCTCACAGATTGCAAGGACCTCGTCAGCTTACAATCCCTTATTTTTAATTTTTTATTTATTCTTTTATGCCTACAGCACCTGGTCTTCCTAGGTGGTCTCCCATCCAAGTCCTAACCAGGCCCGACCCTGCTTAGCTTCAGAGATGAGACGAGATCGGGCTTGTTCAGGGTGGCATGGCTGTAGACCAAAATGTTAATTATCAAAATGGCATCACTAGCTAACAGATGCAGACAGCTATCCCGGTGTGAGCCGCCCTCACGTCCTATGACTGGACTGTTGCTCACGGCAGCGCTGTGTGGGAGTATCGTCACACCTATTTTGCGGGTGGGTGTGTTGAGAGGAAACAGGGAGGCGATTTCGTGTGGCCAGAGTCACGCGGCTGCTAAATGAAGGTCCAGGGACTGAGGCCTGGACTTGTTTGACTCTAAACCCTAGAGATTTGCTGTTTCTCCTTCCTAACTGTCACGAGCCCACTTCTGCAGCCTCTGTGCTGTTCTCTCCTGGACATTTTTTGGGCCACTCAGCACTCATTCTCCTCTCTCTCGCTCTCTCTCTCTCGTCCTTCTTTGCCCAACAAACTTATTTTACATCAACATATAAAACCCTTCCAATGACAAAATCTGGAAAATTCAACTCCTGATGATTTGGCCCACTAGAGCAGGTCCAGATCATAGTGAGTGTGGGCGGTGGGGGTGGGGGTGGGGGTGGGAGTGAAGGGAAAACCACACCCGACGGGCACCTCACCTGGGCATTCTCTTGCCTTGCCTTCTCAGAACAAAAGCCTGGGGAGGAAGCTGTTATTATCCTCATTCTGATTTACAGCAGGGCCTGAGGTCAGGGAAGGGAGAGGACTTCTCCAAGGTCAGGGATCTGTACCTGAGGCTCTCTGCGTGGAGGGCCGGAAAGCCCACAGGCTGCAGGAGCAGCTGCGATCTCCTGGTCTGAGGGGCAGAGATCCACGGCTGCTGGTCCTTCCTCTCTTTTTGGGTGACAGGCAGTCCAGGAGAGGGAAATGTCACCGTCTAAGAAGTACTCGATCAAACTCCCCAGGGACCTGAGCAGCAGGTTTGAGCAGGAGCAGGAGATGAAGAAGCAGGAGGAGATAAAAGCCGAGGAGAGGAGGCAGCTGAAGGAGGAGGAAGCCCACCTCAAGGTGGGTCCACCAGCCTCCATCCTCACCCCCTGAGCTCAGCCCTCGAGGTGGGGCTTCTAGGGCCGGGAAGCAGACACGCATCATGGAAGGGATGTGTTTATGAACCCCAACATCCAAATCCCCTCCTCTACCCCTCGACCATCCCCACCCCTGCCTGGCCATGTGGGAATCTCCCACTGGTGGACAGCCAGCTTCTGGTGACAGATTTCTAATGCCAGAGAGCTCTGTTGCCCGGGGCAACCCATTGCAGGCTGGGCAGTGCAGAGGTTCTCCTCATTCCAGAGTCTCACTGAAGACCTAGCTACACACACTCTCCCATCCATCCCCCCAGCCATCCTCCCAGCTCTCCTTCCATCAATGCTTCCATCTCTCTGACCATCGATCCGTTCATCCACCCATCCACCCATCCTTCCTCCCATTTCTCCTTCCATCTATCCGTTCATCCTCCCAGCATTCCTTCTCTCCATCCACACTCCTATCCTCCCTCCCACTCTCTTTTCTTCCCTCCCTTCTCTCCTTTCCCTCCGTGTGGTATTTCCTCAGTGTCCCCTCTGGTCCAGGCACTGGGAATACCATAACAAACATGACAGTCACTCTTCTCCCAGAGGAGGCAGACTAGGAAGCCATACAGTGTCCCACTACATTTCTTGGGATGAAATCTCACCCAGAATCCCAACGCGGAAGGCCAGTAAATCCCAGACACTCTCGAGCTCCAAAGGGCCCAGTTTATGAGTCCCAGATTGAGTCAGTCCCTCCCATTTTATCAATAAGAAAATGGGCTCGGTTGTGGGGTGACGTCCTCTAGGCTGCTCTGCCAGCCTAGGTACAGTCTGGCAAAATTCAGCTCTCCTGCTGGTCCCCCAGGCCCGGGAAGACGCTTGAGAACCTGACACCCCCTTCTTACTTACCTGGCCCATGGTCACCCACCTTTCCTGGGCAGGAGATGGAGAATGCAAAGATGGACCCTCTGTACGGCTTACGGGTGCACTCCTGGGTGCTGGTGTTGTCAGGGAAGCGTGAGGTGCCCGAGAGCTTTTTCATCGACCCGTTCACGGCACGCAGCTACAGCACGCAGGACGACCACTTCCTTGGCATCGAGAGCCTCTGGAACCACAAGAACTACTGGGTCAACATGCAGGACTGCTGGAACTGCTGCAAGGTGCTCGGCCAGGGCCTGGCGGGTGTGGCAACTATAGTGTGGCAACTATAGTGGGACGGAGGTGACCTGTGGGGAGAGCTGGCTACCAGGCCACGAGGACTTCAGCTGAGTCCCCATAGCCCAGTCCTTTGCCCCTAAATAACCATCCTGATATGATGATTGTCTCTCTTTTGATTTGTGTATACTTATAAAATGTGGATTGTTAGTTTCTATAACTGATTTTTTAAAAAAATGTATTGAAATGCAACATACGTGCAGAAAAGTACACTCATCCTGTGTGTACAGCTCAATGAATTTTCATAAATTTATATATGTGTGTGTGTGTGTGTGTGTGTGTGTGTGTGTAAACATATATCTATAACCCAGAGTCGCTTACATAAGTTAAAAATACGTGCACACACTATGAGGGGAGGTCATAACTAGACACAAGTGGACTTTTTCTGGGGGTGTGGGCAATGTTCTAGTTCTTGATCTGGGTGCAGGAGCCACAGTGCATCCGATTTATGTTCATTCATCGAGCTGTACACCAATCAGAAGAGAGACAGGCTCCAGGCACGACGTCTTGTGCTCTTTTGTTGTTTCCAAGTTCCTCCATCTCCAACCAGGCCAGTTTCCTTTCCCAAAGGTAGATCCTGGGCCCTTTCCCCCTATTCCAAAGTGGCCCTGTCCACGGGACTGCTGTCGCCCCCTATGGGAAGAGGGCAGAATCGATGCGTGTGCTCGCGGACAGAAGCTGCTCTGTGCGCAAGTCAGCTGTCCCCAGGTGGAGGAGCCTCTTCTGCCTTTGATGAGGGG
Organism: Macroglossus sobrinus; assembly: GCA_004027375.1. Lineage (NCBI taxonomy): Eukaryota > Metazoa > Chordata > Mammalia > Chiroptera > Pteropodidae > Macroglossus > Macroglossus sobrinus. Next base: position 105,914 of record PVKZ01002522.1, on the reverse strand, counting down.
AGACACCTCCGCGCTCCGCCGGCCGCCCTTAGTGGCTGATTCCAGGGTTGCTTGGCCCTCATCAATCTCCCCGGGTTGTGGGAAATAGCACTTAGTAGGTGCTTAGACTCAGTCTCTGGCCATTCAATAACATCAGCTATTGTTACTCTCATTTTATAGAAGGGAATTCTCCCCTACCACCCAGATGGGGCAGAGCCGAGACTGCTCTTTCTCAGAGCCCAAGCTCATAACTGCCATGGTGGTCAGTGCCCTCTGAAGAATAATGACCTTGGGAGGCTGCTACAGTCCTCCTTTGCCCCTTTTTCAGGCTGAAGGTCCTGTCCTCAGCCTCCGCTCCTAGCATGCCCTGCACCAGTGCCAGACAGAGAACATTTATAGCAGGAATGACAGAAGTTATGAGATGAAAATGGAAGGGTGGCCTGGTGAGCAAGTGAGGCCAGAAGGACACCGAGTGAGGGCATGGAGAAAGAGATCGTGACACTGGCTGTCACTTTTACTGCCATATGAGCAGGGGAGCAGCTGCTTTGTTCCTTTAAAGAAACTTGGAGTGGCATCGGGGGCGGGGAGCGATGGTGAGGCCCCACGGAGATATGGTATTGTCCATTCAGTGAAGCTTTTCTTGTAGAAATGGAGATTTAAGTGGTAAAACATCTAACTACTGCTTACTACTTACAAAAATAACAGAATGGGGGACGTGATTTAAAGAAATGCAAACATCTGTACAATTTGATTCCTCTCCATGACGCCTTGACTATCCACAATCGCTGTTGCTTTCTCCTCCATCATGTCCCTCTCGTCTCCCCCACCCAGGTAGTGTAGAAAAGCACTCAGGAGCACTCCAGGACTCCGACGTGACAGGGAGGACTAGGGCTAGGCTGGCCGCAGGACAGGTCCATGTCGAATTGTTCTTAAGGCTTTGCCCTCCTTTTGGTACATTCATTCTGGGGATGGCATGCCGCCCTAAGGAGGTATACCGGGATGTGGGGTGCTCCCCACCTGCTGGGAGTTATCTGGCAGGTGCACCTAGGGCTGGAGGACCCACACGGTGAAGCAGAAATCCCCACCTGCATCTTCCATGCGATCCCACATGTGCCTGCCTAGCTCCCTTCTCCCTGGCGTGCATACACCCCTTTTTTCAAACCTTCCATCTCCGCCTCCCAGAAAATCTCACTGGTTTGCCTTTCCTGTAAACACTGCCTGGGATACTCACCCGCTTCTCACCCCCAGACAGTGCAGAAAGACTTCCATACGCAGGCTCACTTCAGGCCAGGGGTTCCAAGTCTCTCACAGAGACTAGCAACGGGATTTCTTCATAGGGAGATTGGGCAACAGGAAGGAAGTTCCCCCCTCAAGGCCTCAGTTTCCCTGTTGAAAGGAGGAAGGGGAGCGTGGACTGCTCGGAGCTGAGGTTCTGCTCCTCTGAGGCCTGGGCCCTTCCCCGCTCTGGGAGCAGCTGTTCCTCACTGCCCCGTGGAGCAGGAGGGGACGTGGGGGTGGTGGCAGCATGTGCTCAGCTGATCCCCTCCCCCATCAGGACTTGATCTTTGACCTGGGAGATCCTGTGAGGTGGGAGTATCTGCTCTTGGGGACTGATAAGTCTCACCTGGCCATGACAGAAGAAGATGACGATGGCCTGAATGATGACGATGACATAGAAAATCTGGTGAGTCTCGGCTAGCTGTGGGGCTGGGGAGTGGGGGTGGTGAGGTGTCACCTGACGAAAGTCCCCACTGGCATTCATATGCATGGGAGGGGACAGTCCAGGTGGACCGATTACAGATTCCTCAAAGCAAGGGGCCTGGACCAGGCCCACATTTTGGGCAAACTGAGGCCCAGACAGGTCCAGCAACCTGCCCAGGACCCCCCAGTTGGGTAGAGGAGGGTTGGGACTTGCACTCGGGCCTCCTGCCCCACACACAGTCTCTCCTGTCAGAGGAGCAGGGTACCAAGACCTCTCCACAAGGCCCAGAGAGCCCAGGACCAGCCACTCCTCATTCTGGGCCTTCCTGCATAGCCCCTAGGATCCTCCCAAGCACGCCAGGCCTTTCTTGTCCGTCCTATTAGCCCTTTTAATGGTCACTGACCTAGGGCCTTCTCCAAGTCATCCCTTCTCTGATCTGTAGTCAGGGGCCTTCCAGGCAGGTCTGCTCGAAGCCCTATGCTTGCAGGGCAGCGGCCCAGAGGCCTTAGGTATTGGCTGTGCCACCTTGGACAAACTTCCTAATTTCTGGAAGCTTTAGTTTCATTGTCTGCAGGTAGAATGGGGGAGTGGGGTCATAGAAATAATAATACGTACATTCATTTGCTAGAGTTGCCATAACAAAGACCACAGACTGGGGGGCTTAAACAATAGAAATTCATTTTCTCACCGTTCTGGAGGCTGGAAGTCCAGGATCAGGTGTCAGCAGGGGTAGTTTCTCCTGAGGCCTCTCTCCTTGGCTGGCCGCCAGCCATCTTCCCTGTGTCCTCACACATGGCCTTCCCTGTGTCTGAGCAACCAAATCTCCTAAGAACACTAGTCATTAGGGATTAGGGCCCACCCTAGGGACCTCATTTTTAACTTAATTACCTCTTTAAAGATTCTATCTCCAAACATAGTCACATTCTAAGGTAGGGGTTAAGACACATGAATTTTGGGGAACACAAATGGGTAACACTCATATGGCCCTCACTAAGTGCCCATAGGTGCTTAAGGCTGAATTTACTTGTCTAAATCTTCACAACCGCCCAGTGAGGTGGGTACTGACTGGTATTGTCGTCCATGATTGCTATCAGCTCATTTTACAGATAGAAAGACTTACACAGGGAGGGGTGAAGTAACATACTCAAAGTTACACAGCCAGTAAGCGACAGAGCTGAGATTTGACGGCCTGGCTCCCAAGTCTGGGTTCTTGATAGCAGATCCGTCCTGCCTACCTCTTGGTCCTGCTTGAGGACAAAACGAAACACTTGGTGCGACGTGCGAGGCACAGCAGTGTAGACAGTCCTGGGAACTGTACCGGGCACTCTCAGGCCCCTTGCATGTGGTGACCAGAGCCTCCCCTGTGCAGGAAATCCTGGGCTCGGGCCCCCTGCTGGCCTCCAGAGGAGGACCGATTAGATGGGTGGGGGCAGAGGTCTGAGCATTGTTTGTGGGAGAAAAGTTTTAAATTGAGAAAATCCTATTCAAGTTTCTGCGGTTACCTAATTTGAGGACCATTTGTCTAGGCCAGGCCTTATTTTACAGATGGGAAAACTAAGACGTGAAGAGAGAAAAAAAAAAAAAATGATAATGACAACCAGGCAGTGTCCCCAGCCCTTTATGCACCTTCTAACTCTTAACTCTCAGGTTACAGTTAGGAAACTGAGTCTCAGAGTGGTGAAGGGATGTGCCCAGGACCCCTTAGCTGGTGTCGAATGAAGGGTGACATTTGGGTCCACCTGACTCTAGACGCCCCTCTCTTAACCAAAGGCCTGTGGCTGTGCCTGGCGCCCCGGCCGACCGAGGGGAAAGAGGGACATGCAGGGCAGGGGTGCTGCTGTCCCAGCCAGGGGGTATAAGGGAGGCCCCACCCGGCCAGAAACAGAATCCTCCACTTCCTCCCTATCTTGGATCACTCCAGGCCAGCTCAAAACTGCCCATGACCTCTGGCTCCCCTGAAGAAGCTGGCAAGCCCCCCTGGCTCGGCCCTGAGAAGTCAGGCAGAGGGTCTGTCCATGACTTCTCTTCCGAGGCCCAGCCGTGACCAAAACCAGCCCGCCCCACCCCTGCCTCTCCCAACAGGGCAAGGAGGATGAGGACAAGAGCTTCGACATGCCACACTCGTGGGTGGAGCAGATCGAGATCTCCCCGGAAGGTAAGTCCATGTTGTGTTCACTCCGCCTCTCCAGGACCGGGGTTCCTGGGTTGGTCTGCAGCAACAGTAGGCAGGGGGATGCCAACAGACGCTGCGCTGGCCCCTCACGTATACCCCTCCTGCTTTCTACTACCCCCTCTTCGTCCCTCCTTCCTGGCACACACATAGCTCTGTGGCCGAGGGCCTGACACGGGTCTCAGTTAACACATGCTGGATGATGGAGAGCAGGAGGTGATGGAGGACCGAGAACCAGGACAGCTATTCCCCTCCTTCACCCTTCTCCTCCCCAGATGGCACAGGAGAGGGGAGGTGTCAGGACCAGGGAGGGGCAGGCAGAGAAAGTGGGAGGACAGGGGTGCTTATGCCCATGCCAACGTCTGCTGGCTGTTGAGGTTCCCATCTGGGAATGCCTAGACCCATGCATTGGGTATAGGCCATAGGTCATTCCAACTGGGTGGGAACGGCCAGAGCAGGTGTCATGGGAACCCAAGGGAAGAGCACTCAGCCCAGCCTAGAGGGTGGAGGCTGGGGGTTGGGTGGGCAGAAGGGGCTTCTAGGAGGGGTGGTCATCTGAGCTAAGTTTTAATGCATTAGAAGAAGCCAGGTGAGTTAGGGCAGGAGGAGATGGTGTTGCTGGCAGAGAGACCTGCACAAGCAAAAGCCTAGCTGGGGGGCGGGGCAGGGGGCGGGGAGACTGGGCAGGGCCTGGGTCCTCCGTAAGACCCAAACCTGAGAACTCCTCCAGGGCAAGAGCCACCCCTGGTGTCCATTGTCCTCTGCCTCTCTTGAGCAGGCTCATGGGCCTCGGGGAGCTTAGCAGACAGTGCAGTGGACAGTGGCTAGAGTGGCTGAGTGGCGCTGGCCCTCCCTTACCCCGATCTGGTGAGGTCCCTCACCCCAGCACACTCTGTATCCACAGCGTTCGAGACCCGCTGCCCAAACGGGAAGAAGGTGATTCAGTACCAGAAGGCCAAGGTGGAGAAGTGGAGCCCATACCTGAACAGCAACGGCCTCGTGTGCCGCCTCAGCACCTACGAGGACTTCGAGTGTAAGGGAGCCAGGCAGGCCTCGGGGAGCAGGAAAGCTGGGTCCCCCCACATGCTATGCGACCTTGGGCACGTCACTGACACTCTTGGTGTGAGTGTGGGCCCTGCTGGTCTCTGTGTGGCTGGGTAAGGTGGGACGGAGGCCGGGGCAGCTGGCGTGGCTACAGCCAGCATGGATCGGCCCCACAGGTACCAAGATTTTGGAGATCAAGGAGTGGTACCAGAACCGGGAGGACATGTTAGAGCTGAAGCACATAAACAAGACCACAGGCCTGAACATCGACTACTTCAAGCCAGGCCACCCCCAGGCTCTGCGTGGTGAGTGGACTCCATTGCCGGGCCATGTGGCTGGTGTGTGGTGGGAGGAACCAGTATCTGTGTATTAACAGGGTTCATAGGTGTCAAGCAACAGAAACCACCCCTGCCTCCCTAAGCAAATTAGATGTGAGAGGTCAGGGGAAGCACAGAAAATCCAAGGGAACATGACAAATGTTCCTCCAGGAAAGTCAAAGCCAGGGCCACATACCCATTTTGGATTTGGGATCTTGCACACAGTGAGGGCCAAGTTAATAGGGGGTCAGGATGCTGAGCAATAAAACCAACAAATGTTCCCACAAGGACAATGCAGAGGACAGAGGATGGGGACATGGCCATGAGCCCAGGAGCCTGGGAAAGGAAGGAAGGACATGTTTTGGGAGTGAATCAATGATCCTAACCAAGAGGTCACAAAAGAGAACAGAGGTTCAATATGCCATCCAAAAAAATGAACAACAACAAAAAAGATCAATCACACTTGATGTTTAACATAAATAAATACAACTAAGTCACTAAGGGACCATATTACAACCTTTATGTTATCAAAGATGACAATAATGGTCCCATAGAGAGTGAGCAAGTGTGCAAAGCCACAGATAGATGCTCGCTGTCACTGCAGGTAGGATAGCAAATTGGTATAACTTTTCTGGAAGGAAGTTGTTTAAAATAATAGCAGCCTTAAAATATGTATGCTTTTGACCAGCATACATATTATTTCATTTTATTTTGACCAGTTGTATTGCTGAAAATTTGTCCTGAGCAAGTCATTGGCAAGAATTTAAAAATGTGTGATGTAGATGTTTATCATGGTATTGTTTATAATAACAAAAATGTGGGGAACAGCAGTGGGGGATCGGTTACACACCTAGTGCATTCATGGACACATGCCTCTTTCTGGGGTCTGGGTTCTAGGGCTTGGCTTATGGAGCCAGGGGCCAAGGCTCCTGGTGCTCACCCCTCGGTCTCCCCGGCTCCCCGCCTCCCACCGCAGTGCACTCATACACGTCCATGCAACCTGAGATGGACCGCGTCATGGAGTTTTACGAGAAGGCCCGTGTGGACGGCCTGATAAAGCGGGAAGAGACGCCCAAGACGATGACCGAGCACTATCAAGGGAGGGCCGACTTCCTCTCCTACCGCCATGTCAATTTCGGGCCGAGGGTCAAGAAGATGGCTATGAGCAGCGCAGAGTCAAACCCCCGGCCCATGGTGGTAAGCATTCTCTTGGTAGGCCAGGGTTACCCCAGGACAGGGACAGCCCCGACTCTGGAGTGGCACCTTTCCCAAGCAACCTTTGCAAGCTCCTGGGGCTGTCTGGTGCCAGAGCGTGCTGCTCCCCACTGCGTCACAGAGTTATTATTTCTTACTGTTATGAAAAGTACACACTTATGACTAGACACTTAGGAAAAAACGAACAATATAAAGAGAAGAGCATGGCATCTTGCTGATATTGCTATACAGTATACGTTCAGTTTGAGTCTTTTCTCAGTTAATCAAGGGGTGTGTGTGTGTGTGTGTGTGTGTGTGTGTGTGTGTGTGTAGAATCCCTGTATCACCCACTTGACATTAAATTGTGCATTTTTTCTTCCATGTCATTACAAATTACTTGACAACTGTGTTTAATGGTTACATACCAAAGAAACCCTTTCTAGCAGTAAGGGATGTCTATGAGAGGTGGTGAGCTCCCCATCTCTGGAGGTGAGCAAGCATTTTGGTGGAAGGAGCTAGAGAAGAAATCCAGCACTACACAGTCCTGGACTGGCTGGGCACTGAGAAACTGGGGGGTCATGAGAGCCACTGTCTGGCTAGGAGGGACTGCTTCACACGAACCCCCCAATGACCCCAGACCTCAGTGGCCTTTGCTCCTGCCCTCAGGGAAGGCACAGAAATCCGCTTTCCCGCAGCACCCATCCTGTGCATGTTCTGGCCTTCCAGAAAATCACAGAGCGGTTCTTCCGCAACCCTGCAAAGCCTGCGGATGACGACGTGGCGGAGCGCGTGTTTCTGATCCCGGAGGAGCGCATCCAGCTGCGCTACCACTGCCGCGACGACCACATCACCGCCTCCAAGCGCGAGTTCCTGCGGCGCACGGAGGTGGACACCAAGGGCAACAAGATCATCATGACGCCCGACATGTGTATCAGCTTCGAGGTGGGCCTGGGGGCGTGGCGAGTGGTGGGCCGGTGGGGTGAAAAGCAACCGGGGCCCTCTGCCCCATCCCTGCAACTTGGGAGAACTGGAGTAGAAATGCCTGGTTCCCAGCCCGGAAGTTCATCTCTGGCCCTCAGGGAAATCAAGATCTCCCACGCTGGGACCATTCTCTTTGCAGCTCCTGCAAAAAATCTTCCCCTTTTCCATCAAGAAAGACAGCCTAGCAGGGAAGAGTGCTCTGTTTCGTCCCTACCCCAGCCCTGGGCAGAGCAGACCCCAGATCTTGGGACCAGCACTGGAATAAGATCCCCTCACTTCCACTAGGCTGACTTTCCTAGTTCAAATTCTCACTTTCCTGGCACTGTCTTCTGAGTTTATAGTTTCTCTTCAAATATTATGTGTTTTTATAGGTGAGGAAACTGAAATTAAGCAACTCGCTTGGGTCACACAGCTAGACAATGGCAGGGAAAGATGTGAACCCAAGAGGTCTGGTTCCAGAGTCTGCTCAGGACCCTGGCCATTGCTGCCTCTCTGCGTCACTGTGGTTGCTGTTCCAGGTGGAGCCCATGGAGCACACCAAGAAGCTTCTCTACCAGTACGAGGCTATGATGCATCTGAAGAATGAGGAGAAGTTGTCCAAACATCAGGCCTGGGAGTCGGAGCTGGAGGTAGGGTCCCCTGGGAGAGTGGGTGGGTGGCAAGGGCAGAGGGGGTCTTAACCATGCCCTCCCCCACTTTCCAATTCAGGTGCTGGAAATCCTGAAGCTTCGAGAGGAAGAGGAGGAGGCACACATACTGACCATCTCCATCTATGACACCAAGCGCAATGAGAAGAGCAAGGAGTATCGGGAGGCCATGGTGAGCCTCTCTTTCTGGTCCAGGCCCTGACTACTATTGGACCTCCCTGGTCTCCAGGGTGATGAGATAATTAGGGATGCTGCTGGGAAGCCACCTTTATAGGGGATGAAGTTATTGATACCATCATGGTCATTCCTACTGCTAAGCTCACTGTTTCTATTTCACTCTGAAGAGCAGTCAGGATCCAGGCCAGGTTTTCCCAACCTCTAGGGGCTGTGGCCAAGCCAAAGCCACTACAGTATGAGAAAAGGATGAAAATTGGACGCCCACCTCCACCTGAGGCTCCCCTTGAGGTCAAGACCTGGCCTGTATACAGCTCCAGCAAGCCAACTCTGGCCACAGGCCTGAGTTCTCCAGCCCCCATAGCACAGGATGTTCAGGTTGTACCCTCAGGTTGCAAGGCCCAGCTTGGTTTCCAGGCCACCTTCTAAATCTCCTTCACCGACCAAGTGGAGATTCCTAAAGATAGTCTGAGGTCAGAGAGACAGGACAGGGCATGAGATGACTGGTTCTCAGACTCCCAGGGATGGTTGCTCACCCCCAGGGATGGTTGCTCACTCCAACTTCACTGGCCCCTTTCCGTAAACACAAGACACAAGGCCCCAGGGTGAAAGAGAAAAAGGAAGAGAGTTACTGGCAGTTTTTGATTTAACATCCTTAATAATGACCATTCATTACCATTTACTGAGCAAGCATCTACTGAGCATTAGGTATATGCTGAGGCTTAGGTAGAGACACAAATTCATGTAAGACACAGAGTTGGCTGTTACTAATAACCACAGGTACAAGAGAGAGCACAGAGGCCCCCTCTGAAGCCTCATTCCCAGAGGTGCCGAGCACCAGAATCTGGATTTGAGTCCTGGTTTTGTGCAGTCACACATTGATGCAGAGCTGGCTGGGAGGTTTCTGCAGCCCGTTGGTCCAGCTGACCACTCTCCCACCCCCACAGGAGCGTGTGATGCATGAGGAGCACTTGCGGCAGGTGGAGGCCCAGCTGGACTACCTGGCCCCGTTCCTGGCACAGCTCCCACCAGGAGAGAAGCTGACACGCTGGCAGGCTGTGCGCCTCAAGGACGAGTGCCTCAATGACTTCAAGCAGAGGCTCATCGATAAGGCCAACCTTATCCAGGCCCGTTTCGAGAAGGTGCGACCAGGGCCTGGGCAGGGGAGGGGACCTCGGTGTCCTCACCCAGAAACAGGCCCAGGACTCTTTGCCTACCATCTCACAGACTTGTGAGGGAATAATGAGGGGACGAGTATGTCATTGCTTGGAGATGCCACATGACTAAGTTGTCCTTCCTTATTCTTGTTCATTGGGTGGCAGGGTAGATAGAGAGATGAATGGGTGGCATGATAGGAGGGAGGACTGGGAGGATGGGAGGATGGGAGGATGGATGGATGGATGGAAGGAGTATGGATGGATGGATGGGTGGGTGGAAAGATGGTTGGATGGATCCTATAATGCATTGTAACAACTTCTAGTCCTTGACACATTTCTGTTGGCTGGAACTATACTGTGTAGTTCCCATGCATTATTTCATTTAATCTTCACAAAGAGCTCTATGGTGGGTGCAGGGGGCTGATGTATACAATGACCCTCATTTGGCAGACAAGAAATTGGAAGCTTTGAAAATGTAACTTCTCCAGAGCCACATGGTTGTCTCAGTCTTGAACCCTACTCTGACATCATGGACATGATATCCCTCTAAATATGACCTCAGTAGCTCCCACCCAAGACTTTTACAGCCCTCTGCTGCTCCAGCTTCTGTGGGTGGGGTTAGTGGGGCTAACCCCCATGGGCTCTCTGATGACCAGTGAGATCTCAGCCTACAGCCTGGGGAGGGTCAGCCCTCATCAGCCCTCCTGTGCTCTCCTCCCTGTGCCGGCAGGAGACCCAGGAGCTGCAGAAGAAGCAGCAGTGGTACCAGGAGAACCAGGTGACCTTGACCACGGAGGATGAAGACTTGTACCTGAGTTATTGCTCTCAGGCCATGTTCCGCATCCGCATCCTGGAACAGCGGCTCAATCGGTGAGGGGGCAGGGGAGCCTGAGGTCGACCCACTAGGAGGCTGGAACACCAGCTTTCTAACCCCCAACAACCTGTTGTTTCTCCCTCTGCTTTCAGACACAAGGAGCTGGCCCCGCTCAAGTACTTGGCTCTTGAGGAAAAGCTCTACAAGGACCCACGCCTGGTAGAGCACCTGAAAGTCTTTTCTTGATGCCCCTCGCGGGCCCCTGCCTAAGCTGCCAGAGGAAAAAACCTCCCTCACAGCCTGGCCCCTGAGGTCACTACACCGAGCTAATGACCTGGCTTCACTGCCATGCCACTGCCCGGCAGCCCTATGTGTTCCCGCTCCTCCTGATCTTCTGTAAATAAACGAGCTTTAATTTGCTATTTGTACCTCATGTTTCACAAGCTCCAGCACCAGCCTTTCTCTCCTCTCCTTTTTCTATAACCTGGGACAACCGAGACCCTCCTAAGCAGCCCCCAGGGGCGGCCACGAGGGAGACCCCGATTTTGGTGGGTCTCTTCCCCAAGCCCACCCCACCCACCAATCACAAGTGAAGTCAGCTCTTCGCGGATTCCTAGTCAGTGGTCCCCTTAGGGGAGCAGCCCACTCATCCATTCACCTAGACCTCGGACGTAGGGGCAGCATTTCCGGGCTCCAAGCCTGACCCGACCCGGAATAAGTCTCTGTTTCCCTCGATGCCTCCTGTGAGGGATTCATGCCGGTGTTCCAGCCGAAGAAGGAAAGTCTTCAGAACTCGGCGGAACCGCCGACAAGTAAAGTAAAGAAGTAGGAACCATGGCAAAACACTAAGGACTCCTCCCCGCTTCGCCCGACTCCAAGATGGCAGGACCGCGGCTTCACGCTGCTCCCGACTTCCACTTCCCATTGGCTATCTGGAAATTGGTTTTCCAATAATGTGAACGCTGATTGGTTGACCTGGGCCGGTTGCTAAAGCGATTGGTGCAAATGCCATTGGAGGGCGTCTCGCAAATTTTTCAAACGCAAACCAGGTTCTAGAGAGAGAAGGAAAGGGAGAGGAAAGGGAAAGTTTGAGGCGGAGGCGGGACCAAGGGAACGACAGTCTGCATTGGTTCATCAGAGTCCATGGGGGCGGTTCTTGAACGCCCTTTCCTCGTGATTAGTCCAATTCAGAAAAAGAGGGCGGCTACTTAGGAAAAGCGGCAGAAGCGACTGCTTCGATTGGTCAAACCCAGCGGGAGGTGGAGCGCCTGCGGTGGCTGATTGGTGCTGGAGGCGAGAGGGGCGGGGCTCAAAGCCGGAGGTTTTGTTGTGAGGGTCGGTTGTCAAGCAGCGGCCAATCAGGGCAGGGGATGGAGGCAAGTGGGGGTCGCCCCTGGAGCGGAGCCTCGGCCTCTGGACCCGCAGCTGCAGGTGGAGTGGGCGAGGGGGCGAGGAGGCGAGGGGATGATTCGCCCTGGACTGGGCGAAACCAGGTGGGGTCGGGCGGGGCCGCGGCAGAGAGGGCTCTAGGCTCGTGGAGGCTGGAGCCTGTGCCCCACAAGCTAAGAGAAATGGGAGGATCAGCGGAGGCCAGGGCACCAGGCTTAGCCTCTGGAGGGGCGGGACTGGCGTGGAGGCTGAGGGTAAAACCTGGGAGGCCGGAAGCAGAGCTGGGGGTCTGCGGGAAGATGGGTGATAAATAGGGACACAGGAAACAGTACAGTGAATGAATGGGGATACCGGTAGCAGAGGGGAAAGGAGAGTAAAGAGGGTCTGGTGAGGCAGGGGCCAGTTTAGGGAGCTCAGGAAATAAGATGTGCAACAATCTGCGACACAGGAGGCAGGGAGAAGGGGTAGTGAATGGAGGACTAGAGAGGCAGGACCGGGGAACCCAGGAGAAAGGGGACGGAGAGGATGGTATTCGTGGGAAAACGTTTGGAGGAAGCGGCTAGGAGGCACCATAAGGTGCTCTTTTAGGCTTGAGGATTCATACCGACTCATGCCCAGACTAGAGGCCTAGTTCCCAGTACTGTCCTTGGCAATTGCAGGGACCAGGAGTGGTTCCCTTGCTACAAACTGGGGGAGTGGGGGAGTGGGAGGAGGTTGGATCCTCAAGGCCCTCTTTGAGATTCTTCCCAGAGAAGACTGTAATACCTGTCTCTGGGGTGCCTCACATGGACCCTTAAGCTTAGCCTTGACTCCACCCCCTTACCATAAGTCAGACAAAACAATGACTCCCAGAAATTTTCTGAACTGCAGACATGTGCTCTTCCCTGCCCCACTGCGGCTGCTGAGCTTCATGCAGCCAGCTGCCTGGAACAGAGCCTCCTCCCATCATCCTGGCCACTGGGGGGACCTTATTTTTCCCTGTGTTCCAAGTCATCCTGCTTGAGGTGCCCTCTCTCCAGATTCTCAAACCCCATTTGTAGTGTAGCTCCTGGCCCTAGTGTCTTTGGCAGGTCTCTGTCTTTATCAAGTGGCCTTGGTGATTCAGGGAGTTGCAGTTCTGCAAATCAAGGTCCCCCTGAGTTCCCGCTGAGTATTTCCTAAGGAGCCATCACCTCTGCTTGTGTTCTAGCCCAGTACTGAGCTGAGATGGCCCAAGCCTGACATTCCATGATCCAGGATCCCGAAAGGTGCACACAGGGTGCTGCTGTGACTGCTGTGGATGATTTAAAACTACGAGTCTGTCCAGAGCGGAGCCGGGTGACAAGGCATTCCCTCTGCCTGGATGTGTGGGAACTCCCTGCCAACTTGATTGGTGGATCTGGGGGGGATCCACCCCCACCCCTCAAGGAAAGCAGTCTGTTGTGGGTGGAGCTTCAAGTGCCAGCTGGTTGAAGGATGGCCACCCCTGTAGTCACCAAGACAGCATGGAAGTTGCGTGAGTGTTTTTCTTTTTTCTTTCTCACCCATTTATCCTGTTAGCTGTTTGTTGCTGGGTGGCCTGAACCCCCAGCTTTGTCTTCTATTCTTGGCACAGGGGGAGACTCCCAGGCCTTGGAGTGAGGTAGACCAAGATGCAAATCATGACTTTTGACCTGGGTGACACTAGCCAGGTGACTTAACCTCTCTGCAGTTTAGTTTCCTGTCTATACAATGAGATAATCACACCTACATTCTAGAGTTGCTCTAAGATTCAAGTGAGAAAATGAGTATCATAAGCACTTAGTGCAGGCTTTCCAGTTAGGCTGACAGGCAGGACGAGGTGAGAAATCCTGAAAAATATTCCTGGCATTTTAAGACATCTCATAAAGTCGCGTTTCCCCCATCAGATGCGGTCATCTTGGGGTGGCGGGGAGTGAGAGGGTAAGCAGAGTGGTATTGACTGGGCTCTGAGATGGAGCACCACCTACCCCCACCACTACTCTACATAGCAGTCTGACCTCAGATCTGAGGACCTCTCTGTGCTCTTAAAAATTATTGAAGACCCCAAAGAATTTTTGTTTATGTGAGTTATATCTGTTATTATTAACCCTGTTAGAAATACAGAGACATATTAAAACATGAATACACAAACATGTCATTAGTGATGATGTCATCATATGTCAAGTATCTTCTGGAAAACTCCACTGTATCCTTGTGATCAAACGAGAGCATAAAAGTCACATACCATCTTAGCATTATTATAAAATAATACTTATTCTCTTGGACTCCAAAAACAAGGATCTTGAGAATCCCAAGGTTCCCCAGATCGTATTTTAAGGAGTGCTGCTCTATTCACTGGTGACTCTGTGGGCTCTACCCCACCTGTAATAACTGGTCGGCATAGATTTGCTGTGCCCAAACTGGTTGCCCTGTGCTATGAGCTGTCCCTGAGCTGTGTTCAGAAGCTGGGGCAAGGCTTCTCCATATTTTAACTGTGGGAACTTGGGCAAAGCTCTTTGCTGTGCTTCAGTGTCCTCATCTGGAAAATGAGAGATCTGGGCCATTTTCTAATTGCTTCTCAAAGCTTGAGGGTTCTAGGAGAACCCTGTTAAAGGCTTCCTTCAACAGCTGGTATTTCCTAAGCACAGAACCAGGCACTGGGGCAAAATAGACAAGGTCTCTGTGCAATGGGGTGCAAAGCCTGGGGAGAGCGACAGGCAGGAATTGGATGACCACACCCCTCTGTCTGTCCTTGTCAAATTCTAAGCTGGGATTTGTGCTTTAATTAGGAGATGGAGGGTGGGTTAGGGAAGTGTGTCGACTGCCTGAATAGCATGTGCAAAGGCCCTGAGGCAAGAGGTTCTATGCATTGGAACGACTCAAGGAGATCATTGCAGCACAGCGTTGGGGAGGATGTGGTGCCACAGAGGCTGATGAGGACGCCTGCCCTTCTGGGGTTTTAGTTTTATCTGAAAGGCAAAGCCAAGCCATGAAAGTGTTTTTAAATGGAAGGTAACGTGATCAGTCATGTTGGGCATCTGCTGACAATTGCATGTTCACAGCCTTTTAGCTGTTTGAAGAACCTAAGCCAAGATCTCTGGCTCCTTATGGCTCCAGAGTCTGCGAGGATCAGAAGGTGCTTGGCCAGTGTGGGGTCATCGAAACCTAGTTCTTTGCACCTTCCTTTTGGGTTGCAGATCCTTAGCACTTCTCTGGCCAGAATGTTGTGTTCCCAGCTCTGGCTGGGACATGGGGCCCTGTCTGTGCCACCTGAGCTTGGGAAATTGGCATGGGCTCTGCCACAGGGTAGAGCAGCAGCTGCCCATCTGGCCTGCTTATAGATGCTATGAGGATCTTTATTTGTTTGCACTAAAATTCTATACCCAGGCCTGGGCCATGCTGTCCTTCAGGCTAGAGGGGAGCTCTTGGGCCAGTGCCCTGTGCTGAGGCCTCCTTTGCCTGGTATCCACGATGTGTCTCCTGTCTCAGAAACCATCTGGTCATGCTGTAGTGTGAGGACAGGAACCTTAGCACTCTCCCCCACTGTCTCCCCAGTGCTAGGCTTGGGATAGGCACCCAGGAATCACATATGTTATGAATTAATGGCTGTCTCCTGGGAACGGTGAGAGCCAGGACAGACACTCAGGCCTGCAGATGGGTCATGGGTGTAGGGTGGTGTGTCTTCAAAGCAGGGGAGAGGCCCCGAGGCTTGGGGACAGAGTGCTCAGGAAGAAGATGTTTGGTCCTCTTTCTGGGCCGGACAGTCCCTTTGGCCTCAGGTCTTGAGTAGATAAGTGTCTGTGGCCAGAGACCTAGGCATCTGTCGCCTACAGAGTCCAGAGGCTCTTTGGTTGAGATAAAGATTAGAGAGGACCCCAGGTACCTTGCATCCAGTGACATGATCCTTGAAGCCCTGGCTGACGTTCTGGCTTACAGGGGACTCTTGCCCAAACTGGGACTGGGCACTGCCTGTGCCTGGCTGTGGTCTGGCTGGGCCATGAAGTTGGGTGTCATCCCTGGGGTCGAGCCTGGGGCTGGGTCCCTGGGCAGTTTTACTAGCCCTTCTGAGCCAGGCTGCCAAGCATGCAGCCTTCCTGGGCCCAGTTCCCCAGCCTCCCTGCAGTCTAAAGCCCCACACGAGGGAGACCCCGAGGCAGGGAGGAGGCCACAGTCCACGCCAGCCTCCCAGTTGCCTCCCAATTGCCTCCGGGGATTGGCACGGCGTGGTTTTCCTTCCGTCTGTATGGGGATCCCTGTCTCGTCTCCACCTTGTCCCCAAGAGGGACTCAGAGATGGGCTTGGAGGCCTGGGCTGCCTCTCGGTTCCTTGCCCATGTTTCATTCCCTTTGGAGCACTGACGATGCCCCCTAAGGCTTCTGTCTGCTGCCCCCACAGCACAAGCCAGGGGCCCTCATGGCTGCCCTCAATGACCTTACCTCCCAGTCTGTTTGATCAGCCCTCATCCTCATCCCCTCACACCCAGACCTCTTAGTTGGCTGCCTCCTGCCCCCTCCTCACAAAGCCTACCCTCTTATGCCCACATGGGGCCCCAGTGCCCACTCCCTCCATGACGATGAGACCTTAGCCTCCCCACGCGGCAGCTCACAGCACATTCTCACCGAGTCCTCAGCAACTCGATGAGCCACGCACTGTTTTTATCCCGTTACCAGATGAGGAACCCATCCCTCAGAGAGGGTGAGTGACTTGTCTAAGGCCACACAGCCTGCACAGCAGAGCTCAGACCAGACCTAGTCCCTGCTTCTGAAGCTGTGGCCAAAGCCCTGGGTGACCTCCCCTAGGGACAGCTTGGCTAAGGTTGACCCGAATGGCTTTTAACGTGTGTTCCCCAAAGCAGGGTTTATGTGCATAGCCAGTGGCAGCCATTTTTTATCTTATAATTGTTTTTGTTTTCTTTTTGTATCATAGAAAAGTGTAAATATATCAAACTTGTCATTTCATAGGTATTATTGCTTACAAAAAAGAGCCAAATAAAAATAGCGAGTCAGTTTTAAAAAACTGAGCCCAGTAGGTCAATAACATTACCAGTCAATGTGCAGAAAAAGGAAAAAAATCATGAGGCCTTAGAGTGGGACAGGGATGACTAAAATTGAGAAAGTCATTTCTGTCTGGAGCCTAGGCTTCGCCTTGTCAGCAGGTGTCCAGAGGGATGTCTGGGCGTGAAAGGGGCCCTCCCATGGGGCTTCAGGTGTCAGGACTAGTGGCCAGGCAGGGCCAGGCCCGCCCCGCTCCACATGGCCTGTCACGCCCCCTGACTGCCCTCTCCCCTTGCCCTTTCCCATGTAGAGGAGATCGTCGCCCACGCCAGCAATGTGTCCTCGCTGGTGCTGGGCAAGGGCTCCGGACGGCTGCTGGCGACAGGCGGGGATGACTGCCGTGTCAACCTGTGGTCCATCAACAAGCCCAACTGCATCATGGTGAGCCTTAGCCAGCCAGCAGGGGCAGGGCAAGGGATGGGAGGGGACATGGAGCGGGGCTGGGGTCGGGAGCAGATGGCTTCACAGGCACCCAGCACAACACCCAAGTCTCCCCCAGCTGTCTGCCCAGGAAGGCCCAGGGCAACCCTGGATGGAAAGCCAGTGGCCAGCGCTCAGGCATGGCAGCCTCACCTGGCTGTGGGACGGCACTCCAGGGATCTGGCATGAGACGGCTAAAATGAGCCCACTGACCCAAGTTTGGGCCTCCCCTGCCCACAGCCCATCTGCTCACCCATCAGCTATCTGTGGGGGTGACTTTGATTCATTCCCTATCATTCCACAGGAAGAATTTCAGGGCGCCTGGCTGGAGTTGGGTAGAGAGCTGGTTCTTTAATAGCACTTGATCTGGTTACACAACTACATTTAATGCCCAAAACTGTTTTCTAAAACAGGAAAGCATAAAGAAGGAAAAAAATTCAAAAATGGATTATATGCAGTTTCATTATCCAGAGATCACTACAGCTGGTATTTTGTTCTGTGCCCTTCCAGATGCTGATATAGGTACATATACATGCACATACGTGCGTGCGCAAGCTTGTGCATGTATGTACACATACACTTGTACAAACACACATGCAAGGTCACACATGGAAATATATAACAACATATTTCCAGAATGCTGTCTCTTATGTGGCCTGGGTTTTAAAATAACAATATATGAGCATTTTTTCATGTCAACAGATATCCTTTTAGGACCTGATTTTTAATGGCTTCGTGGTACCTGTTGCAGGGATAAACTGGAATTGTTTGAGCCCCGCCCTATTCCCAGCATGGAGGTCATCTGCAGTCTTTTGGCTCTGCTCAGCCAGGAGACGTATGTCCTCATCTGCCTAAATCTTTGAGCAGATCTGTGATCCTTGCATTAAATCCAAGGGTGTGCACTTTTTAGAAAGCTTTCAAAGCAAATTGCCAAATCACCCTCCAGAAATCAATTTACATTCCCACCAGCAGCACAGAACCTTGCTCTTCCCCCCACAGCCTTGCAGCACAGGGTGGCATCATGCTTTTGACTCTTGGCCGAGTCAAGATGAAGATGAAAGGGGAGGGAGGTAGTATTTCTTAGCAGAGACTCAGTCACCTCAGTGATTTTGGGAGACCCAGTGGAGAGCTGAGATCTGAAAAAGAATCAACAAGGACTCACAAAGAATGGACCTGAAGTGACCTCAGACTCTCATCTCTAGAGAAGCACAGTGGACAGTTTGGGGTCTGGCCTCCAGACTCAGCTTCTTAGACCAGGTGCAGCCCCAGGCCCCCCCCACAGGGCTCAGCCCGTGCCTCTCTCCCCTGACTCCCACAGACCAGGCTTTTCAGGGCCTGAAATTTGCCACGTTCTTTCTCACCTTAGTTTTATGCACGTGCTCCACTCCCTCTGCAGGCAGTCCACTTCCATCTGCTTCTGTGCATTTCTGAGTATATATGAGCTCATATAGTTCAACAGCCAAATGATGTGCAGTAAACAGTGAGACATCTTTCTCCCTCCCCTGACTTCCTCTTCCCTCCCTGGACACAGTCACAACTCCCGATTCCTCTGCATCCTTCCAGAATTACTCTATGCATTTGAGAGCAAATGTGCATGTCTGTTCCCCTCCCCCTGCTTTTTTACACAAATGGCGTCTAACTATACACACTGTCTCCATCTTTTGTCACCTGAAAGTGTCATGGAGGGTAGTCTTTATTATATGCAGAGGGTTGCCTCATACGTTTTAATGGCCAAATGAATAGTGGTTCCTTGTACAGGTGACCTTGTAAATGACCATGGATGACCACTTTTATCTAACCAGTTTTCTGTGATGGGCATTTGTATTGTTTCCAGTCTTTTGTCCAAAAGATTCCCTGCAGTGAGAACCCTTGGGCGTGCGTTGTTGCACACGTGTCTGAGGTGTGCAGGGCAAGCTACCGAGGCACAGTTGCTGGAGTGCAGGAGTGTGCATTTCTAAATGTGGGTAGATGATGCCCAGTTACCTTCCAAGGAGTTGGTGCCCACTTAGACTCCTGCTGGCGATGTGTGGGAGTCAGGCAGACTGCTTACAGCTGTCTGGCCTCGGGATAGTTCTGAGGAGCAGTTTTTCCCTACGGCCCCCAACCCCCGTGGGGATCGTTGTCTTAGCAAACACTGATGGAGTCACCACTGTGCTTTGGGTTGGCCAGCACTAGGCAGAGAGTGACAGACACCATGGATTTCAGATTCTAGCCTCTCTCTAGATAGCTGGAAATGCCAGCATCTCTTGCTCATCCCTCCTGGGCCCAGCCCGGCCTGGCCTGGCGCAGCCTGGCTCTGGCCGGCTCTGAGTTGGGTGAGAATGATGTTTTCCATCAGAGTCACTCCCAGACCCTCTGGGTTTGGAGAGCCCCTACCTGGGAGCATGGCCGGGTCCTCCAGCAGGGGCAGCCCCCAGGAGTAAGGGGTGTGCCGCTGACAAGCCAGGCCCAGTTCTGCCATGGTTCCCCCCGAGGGGCTTGGAGATGGGAACAGAGCCTAGGTAGGCAGTGGTTTGGACTCGGCACTGAAGGGTCAGGTGCTCCCCTCCTGGGGGCCCAGGACCATTTCCGTAGGTGACATCCATGTCGGAGCACAGCAGGCAGCGGGAGGGCGATGCAGCATGCCTGGGGTCTGGCTCACTTTTAGCCCTGGCTGCGGAGGCTGAGAGAAGCAGCTGCTCGGCCGTGCGTGCGGGAGACCGGGAGGGGCCCCGTTGCTGGGTCATTTCTCTCTGACACACTTCCCGGGGCCTGAGAATTTGAGGCAGCAGCTGAGGGTCTGTCCACACAGTGTGCTAATGTTGCCACCCCCTCTCCTCAGAGCCTGACAGGTCACACGTCCCCAGTGGAGAGTGTCCGCCTCAACACCCCCGAGGAGCTCATCGTGGCTGGCTCCCAGTCGGGCTCCATCCGCGTCTGGGACCTGGAAGCTGCCAAAAGTAGGCATTTGCACTTGTCTTCCCTGTATGCAGCCTGCGCCGCCGCTGTCTCGGGCTCTTCAGTCCAGCCTCTCCCCCCGGGAAGCCTGTCCTGACCAGGCTGGGTGCATTCCTCCTGGAGCAGTGACCAGTGTGACGACCTCCCGCACCCTGGCAGCAGTGACATGCACTGCTGCCTCTGGGTGCTGGCACCGAGAAGGTGCCCAGTAAATGTCTGAATGAACAGCTGTGTGGGTGGGTGTCTGTGTGGATCCAGGACCTGGAAGGACATCGAGTGCCACTAGGGGCCATGTAGGACACGTAAATGAGTGATGTGTAGGGTGAACCGGGGCCTGTGTGCCCCAACTCAGGTGCCCCAACTCTCCGGGGCCTGTGTGCCCCAACTCTCCACTCTGGCTAACTGTTGCCCGCAGGAACAGGGCTGGGCGGCCAGACCTGTTCCCTTCTCCTTTGTTTTAATTTGGTTTCCATCTTTATAGAAGTTTACACATAGTTTAAAAAGTCAAATCCCGGCGGTTCTACAAATATTCACAGTGGAAAGAGGAAGACTTTGCCTGCTCCTTCCTGTCCTCCAGAGGCCTCTGTCCTCTCTGGTGTTCCGCCGATCCCTCCCCTTTTCTAAATGACAGGGCGACACTGCGGTTTCTTTTGAAAAAACATCTTGTACGTATTATAGCTATTATTCAGGGCTGATTATATTTCTTGTTATAATTTTGTTTCCCCTGTGTTCATAATTGTTCTTTTTTTCATCTGCCTGTTTTCTCCATCTTCGTTTCTAATTTATTCCCCAGTTCTCTGCCAGAGGCATAAGCCTCCTCCCTCCAACCCAGCCCATAATCGAGATGTCTCTTCTCTGAGCCTCTGTCCCCCAGGTGCCTGCAGCCCAGCTGTCCTCCTGGGCCCTCCTCCGTCTCTCTGCCAATCCAGTCCCACGTTGTCACCTTTCTTCTTCGTTTTCTCCCTCGTTTTGATGAGCACATTCTTTCATAGCTTACTTAGAAAGGGCGCACGACAGGCACAGTTTTAGAGACCTCCCGTGACTGAAAATGACTTTATTCTACCTTCATCCTTTTTTAAAGAATTCAGATGTAGAATCCTAGGTTGGAAATACTTTTCCCTCAGAGTTTTGAAGGTCGGCGCCACTGCATTTTGGTGCCCAGGGCTGCCACTGGGAGATCAGGGCCGTCTCCTCCCGGGTCCTGCTGGGACCTGCTGCTCTCCTCCCTCTGCCTCTCTCTCTGCAGGTTGTGCGATGTTTGTCCCAGTGTCCTGCACTTGCACAGCGGTGAACCTTGGTGGGTCAGTATTTATCCCTTTGCCAGATCCCCGCTGAGCTCTGTCAGTCTGTAAACTCGAGCCCTCATTCTTGGGCCAAGTCTCAGCTTCCCAGAACGGGGGCTGCTCTCAGCCTCAGCTGGGTGCTGCCACACGGCATTGTGGATGCTGCCAGCTCCACGGATTTTTCACAAGAAGCTGGGAATCTGGAAATTTAAATGGAAGCCCCCCACTTCTGAATATTGACAGCTAAGTTGATGTTTTTTCAGAGCACTGTGCAGGCCAGCACTGAGAGGTCCAAGTGAAACCTGTTTGCTCACTGCTTTTTGCCAGCCTCTAGCCTGCAGCATGCCAGGTGGGAGGCCATCGCTACCTGAAGGACAAAGGGGGACGTGGTGGCATGGATTTTATCAAGGCCGCTTTGCCCAGTAGAGAACCCCTCTGCCTGGCTGAGACTTACAGGTTCTTCGGGGCCTCTCCTGTCTCTGCTGCAGGATGGCGGCCATCGGCCACACGTGTCCAATGGCCAGGTTCACTCTGCCCAAGAGCAGTGGTCTTCTTATGTAGGTGGCCCTCAAGAAAGATGGTATGGGCCCCTTGGGTGATGCTCGCCCCCACAGTGAGGAGCTACTTAGAAGAAAGACAGACCCCTGGATCTCTTAGCTAACAAACGGGTCTCAGCACGCGGTCCTGCTACCTGGCTGTGGCACAGCACCTGTTCTGGGGCATCGCTGGACTCGAGGGACCAGGGCAGGACAAGCCAGGTTGGCTGGGCTCCAGCTGAGAAAGCAGAAAGGCTCAGGCAGAAGGTGGGTCGCTTCCTGGGAAGCCTCTGCCCGGACCTGAATCCCAGCGGACGATTCAGCGAGGAGCAAGGAAAAAAGGGGAGCAGGCTGCCCTGCGTTCTCAGCCGCCATGTTCCACGCGTGAGGGAAACGTGAGACTTCCCGGAGGTGGGCCAAGAGTGGAAACTGAAGACCTCTGTCTGGAGTTCCTGGGTGCTGGACCCCCATGGTCAACTGCTTTCAAGGAGCTGGTTAGCAATGCTCAGCCCAGACCCCGCCCCCAGGATCCGTGACTCAGAAGCAGGGCGGGCCCAGAACCTGGCACTCAGAAAGCCACCAGGTGATTCTGATGCAGATCCAGGTTGACAGGGTCGCTTACTTGTTGGATGGGCATACTGGGGCCCAGGGAAGATACCGAGCTTGGCAAAGACCCTTTAGCCAAGTAGCTGCTCGGCCAGATGGGCTCGGAGGTCCCCGAATGGGGCACACACACCCCAGAGGCCCCCTGCTCTGCAGCTCCCAGGTCCTGCGACTGAGGCCTTCCAAGGGCCCTCCTGGGACAGAAGAGCAAGGGCAGAAGTCAGGCCAGAAGAATGTGGTCCTGCCTGCTCTCCATGGCACAGCCAGAGGGCGAGGGCGAGGGCGAGGGCGGGTCAGCCTGGGATGCTGCAGAAAGGCAGCCTGTGCTTAGTGAAGCCAGCCCAGTGAAGTCAGCCCACGCAGGGCGGGACTCAGCGCATCCTCTCGGGCGGGGCAGGACTGTGGAAACCTTGCTGTGGGATGCAGAATGAGCGAGTTGAAGCAGGAGCCAGCTTGCGTCTACTCCCTCCAGGTCCTGGAGTGGGCATGTGCCAGAGGCCTCCTTGACCAGAAAGGCAATGCTGAGTCCCCAGTGGCATGTCTGGTGGCATGTGACGACTACAGATAGCGACAAAGGGCAGCTGCTCAGATTTTGGTGTGATTGAGTTATACAGTGGACAGACGTGGCAGGTGCCTGTCACACTCCGTGAAGGATGTAAAGTTTGGTCCCAGCTTAGTGCCCCACAGGGCCTGTGCGGAGGGGCACCTCGTGGGGTGGGTGGGTGTGATGAATAGTCGGATGGGCTTTGTCCTCAAGGCAGATGGCAACCAGAGCGGCTCACTTTTCTCCTGCTCTCAGCTGTACCTGGCCTGTCCTAGGAGTTTTAGACAAATGTGACCTGGGAGGGGGTCACACGGTAAAGCAAGCTGCTCGAGAGTCAGATGGCTGGTTTAAATTCTGGCTCTGCATCCTGCTGGCAACCCGAAGTGGGCTGCTTCCCCCTTGGAGCCTCAGGCCTTCGCCCACTTCCTGGTGGTGTTGGGGGCTGGGAGAGACGCGTGCTTGGAAATCACTCAGCCTATTCTGGGAACACCGGACGTACTCGGTAGATATCCCTGGATGAGGGAGGTGCCTGAAAGGCTGTGGCACTGAGTGGTGGGTCATCAGTGGGGCCAGAAGACACAGAACCAGGACTAGTGTTCATTGGCCTGAGTTGGAGAGAAGGGCCAGCTTGGGAGACACAGAGAAGAGGAGGAAGACAGGCCTCTTGCAGGAAGAAATGACAACGAGAATTATTGTAACTGACATTTATTGAGCACTTACCACGTGTCAGCCCCATACTAAGAACCTTATGTCCATTTTATTACATAATTCTGGCCATAACCCAATATGAGACAGACAGGGTATGGGATTGCCCAGGGTCACACAGCAAGCAGGGAGCAGAGCCAAGACTGCTCCCAGTTCTGTCTGGCTCCAGAGCCCTGGACCAGGACCTGGACCTGAGGGCAGTCACACCAGAGAGTTTGTTTAATTCACCAGTGCTTAGAGCTCGACTCTCCTGTCCCTAAAGCATGGCATCTGGAGTTTGCTTGAACACCTCCTCCAACAGAGCGCTCACTAACCTTTACAAGGCACCCTGTTTTTGCTCAAACCTGAGGATGGCTGGACTCCTGTCCCACTTGGCCCCAGCATGCATGGGATGATCAGTTTCATTCACACAGTGGAATTATAAATCTTAAAAAGCAAGACACGTGACGCCAGAGAGAAGAGGCAAATTTGAGGGGCACCAGAGACAGAAGCACAGTTGGCCTGCGGGCCAGGCCGGGCCAGGCCGTGGAGCTGCCTGCATGACCTCGTAGGGTGTAGGATGTAGGATGTAGGATGGAAGATGTGGTTTCCGGGGCAGCAGGAGGCGATTCACACCCCGCCCCCGAGGGTTCCGAGACCCCAGTCATCCACCTGTGTTCTCTTGGCTCTCACAGCTTGTCCTCACATCCACCTTCAGGAACCTGGGGACACAAGGCTGGTGTGAGCACCAGTGCCACCCCGGGCTTGCCCTCCACCTGCCCTCCTTGGGGACTTTGCTCACCACTCCCCTCTTGCAAGAACACACTGGGATGAGTCCAGAGGCACAGGCTAGGGGGAGTGTGCGGTATCTTTTCAGGTAATAACAGAAATGGCTGTTAACTCTTAGGAGAAAACAATAGATTAGTTGTTAGCGTGGTAGGACCCTGGTTGATTTTTTCCCCCTATTTTTAAAATCTGTTGTTATTCAGTTAACGTTAAAGCCCCACACACAGCGAACACAGCAGCCCTTCCCCGGTAGCCGCCTTGTTTGCCTCTCACGCCATCGTCTCTGCTTCCATTTAGTTCTTCGCACACTCGTGGGACACAAAGCCAACATCTGCAGCCTGGATTTCCACCCATATGGCGAGTTCGTAGCCTCAGGGTCTCAGGACACAAACATCAAGGTGAGACCCCGCGCTGAGCCCCGCGTCTCCCGCTGGACTGGCAGTGGGACCGGGCCGTGTGTCCGGCCTGGAGGGTGGGCTTTCGGCTGTGTGTGGGGCACCTTCCCTTTCTGCAGCAGCAACATTTCTGCATTTGTGAGCCATTTCTGGACCCCTGTCATTTGAGGTGTAATGACCTGGAGGTGCCCAGAGCCCTTCTCTGCTCACAGCCACACACTGCCCTCTAGCCCGGGCCCCAGGATGGCCCAAGCTCTAGGACTCTCCAGCCCAAGGCCACCCTTGGTGGTGACCTGTTTTGACTCTGCCTCTCTGCTCCTCTCCACACAGCTCTGGGATATCAGGAGGAAAGGCTGTGTCTTCCGATACAGGGTAAGGAAGACACCCTCTGTTGGTCACCATGCAGGCATGGAGCGTGGGTGGTTCCCAGGCTGGCAGGGGCAGGAGGGGACTGCTGTCCAGCACAGGTGAGAACATTAGAAATGGAAGTCTCAGCAAGAAACATGAGTCTGGAGAAGAGCAGGGGTGCCTTGGGGGGCCCACCTGGACTCCCGCTGTCCATAAGTCCTGTCGGGGCCGCGTTTCCCATGCTCCTCCATGCTCTGGTTTTACAGGCAGCTAACAGGTGTCACTAGGCGAAGGGGCTCCTGTTTATATGAGTTTGAAGCCCTGAGTTTAACAAAGAATTATTTTTAGAGATTTTTAGACTCATTGACATTAAGATAGGACATTTCAGTCTCCAGAAAGAGGCCACACATATGTTGCTTCCCAAACCGTATGACCACGCAGTTCTGATTTCCTGGGGCTTCCTGAGGACCTGGGAGCCCATGGCCCATGTGGAGACGTGTTCCCCTATGTCATCTCCAGCATGTCTGTCCCCTCACCGCCAGCTCCTCAGGAAGCACTGCTTGTCACAGGGGTGGAGGGGAGGGAAGCCCCTCGGGCCCAGGCCCCTCGGGTGAGCCCGGTGCTCTGTCCGCTCCTCAGGGGCACAGCCAGGCCGTGCGGTGTCTCCGGTTCAGCCCCGACGGGAAGTGGTTGGCATCGGCTGCAGATGACCACACGGTGAAGGTAGCTCCCGGCCTGACCTGGGCCTAGGACTGAGGACTGGCATCTGCCGATCCCCCTTAGGCTGGGTCCTCAGCTCCCTCCTGATTGGGGTGGCATGTCCCAAGCCCGTCCAGAATGGAAGGGGGTGGGCATGTGGACGAAGAGGTCAGGCCGGAGTCGAGGGAGAGTGGGAAGCTGCAGTGCCCGGCCTAGTCCTGACCTCCCTGTCGCCCCACCCAGCTCTGGGATCTGACTGCTGGCAAGATGATGTCCGAGTTCCCTGGCCACACGGGGCCTGTCAACGTCGTGGAGTTTCACCCCAACGAGTACCTCCTGGCTTCTGGCAGCTCCGACAGGTGAAAAGGAGAAGCAGGGCCCGTCACCTGTGACTCCATCCCTCACATCTCTTTCCTCTGAGCATGTGTATATCTGCCCCCAATCTATCTGTCTGTTGCAAGGTGTCATAAGCCTGATGAGCCTATGTAGACTGAATTAACTGCCAGCCAGGCTAAGATGGCACCCCAGTCCCATCTCTCCCCTGACTGCTTCTCAGTCCCAGTGTCAGGGCCTTCTAGGGCGTGTCCAGACCCAAGGCCCATGTTCACCTCCTACCCGCTGAGTCCCCTCCCTTTGTCTGCCCAGGGCCAGGCCTTGGCCCCAGGCATTGTCTTAGTGGCCCTGAGGGGTAAGGAGAGGCGGATAGGTGTCTGGAGAGACGCAGTTGGGCTGCCCAGCCACAGGCCTGTGTGGAGGCCAGGTGGGGGCCCTGGCCTCCCAGCATAGCCCGGCTGCCTTTGCAGGACCATCCGTTTCTGGGATCTGGAGAAATTCCAGGTGGTGAGCTGCATCGAAGGGGAGCCGGGGCCCGTCAGGTATGCAGGCAGCTGGGCGGTGGGCCGGGCCCTCCTCCCGGGCAGTGGGATATGGACATGGGTGGACCTTTCCTGTCTCTACTTCCCCTCCTTCCTGTACTGGGCTCCCCACAGCCTCCCTGGGTTTCTTGGGACCCACAACCCACTCTGTCCCGGCCCAGGAGCGTCCTCTTCAACCCTGATGGCTGCTGCCTGTACAGCGGCTGCCAGGACTCGCTGCGCGTCTATGGCTGGGAGCCCGAGCGCTGCTTCGACGTGGTCCTCGTCAACTGGGGCAAGGTGGCCGACCTGGCCATCTGCAACGACCAGCTGGTGAGAGAGCCACCGCCCACGCTCCCAGCGGGCTGTCCGCCCCCTCCACCCCAGGCCCCACCCCCACCGGCTCTGCGGGATCCCGCCCACTGCTACCCCAGCCGCTGCTGCGAAGGGTCCGGCCCCAGCTCTGCCACTTCCTGCAGATAGGCGTGGCCTTCTCCCAGAGCAACGTCTCGTCTTATGTGGTGGACCTGACTCGGGTCACCAGGACAGGCACGGTGGCCCAGGACCCCATGCAGGACAGCCGGCCCCTGGCGCAGCAGCCGCCCCTCCCCAGTGCCCCCCTTCGGCGCATCTACGAGCGGCCCAGCACAGCCTGCAGCAAGCCTCAGAGGTGGGCTGGGGCCTCAGAGGGTGCTGGGGGCACAGGAGGGGGGCCTGTCCCCCTGGGGAGGCGTTGGGGGGCCCAGCCCAGCCTCACTGGGCCCCGGCCTCCTTTCGGCCGCCCCCAGGGTGAAGCAGAACTCGGAAAGTGAGCGCCGCAGCCCCAGCAGCGAGGACGACCGGGACGAGCGGGAGTCACGGGCCGAGATCCAGAACGCCGAGGACTACAACGAGATCTTCCAGCCCAAGAACAGCATCAGTGAGCCCTGGCCCCTGCCCCTGCAGGCCCCAGACAGTCCTTGCTGGGGGCCAGGTCCATGTCACTCTCTTAGCTCAGTTCCTAACCTGCACCGGGCAAGGCTCTGCTCCCAGGTCCTCTAGGCCCCAGCAGGGAGCCCAGCAGCCGGCCACTTGGCGCCCTGCCAGCCCTAAGCGAAGAAAGGCCCAGAGGTGGGCGGGGACAAGTGGGCAGGAGGGGGCAGGTCCGAGTGTTCATGGGGCTGGGACAGGGTCACAGGTCTTCGTGCCTGGGAATGACCTTCCATCCCCCTGCGTCCTGACAGAGCCCTGGGTCACAGGTCACCCCAGCCCTGGGGTCTCGGAGAGGAGCCCTGGGCTAGCCAACATGCGTCCCCAAACCCCTTCACCTCTACAGGTCGGACACCACCCCGAAGAAGTGAGCCTTTCCCAGCACCCCCAGAGGACGGTGAGTCAGGAGGCAGAGCCTAGCCCCCTGGGGTCCCAAGCTCCCCAGTTCTCTCCCTCTCTGAGACACTAGCCTTAGCCTCTCTCCCACTGGGTCTTTTACCTCCATTTGCCCCAGAGCACCCACGACATGCTGGGCCCAGGCTAGGCCTGGTGACTGACTGAACAAGGCGGGTAGATGCTCCCGCTCAGGAGCCTACACCCTAGTGAGGAGGGCAAAAGGTAGACAGACAGCCACACAGGTGGGTCTAGGAATGGGACACGTGCTGGGCAGGAACGAGCCGGTCACGGTGAGCGAAGTTGCCGGGGCCAAAGCCTCGTGGCTCTTCACATCCACTCACCACCAGCACCCCACACACACACATTCCTAGTGCGGTGGCAGGTCACCACACCCTGAAGCTCCCTGGGTCCCATCCACACACGGAGCTAGATGCCTGCTTTCAGCCAGACCTGGGGTTCAGTAGGTGGAAAGTAGGGGACAGGCCCAGCCCCACCTCAGGCCTCCCCAGGACCCACGCTGCTGATGCTTCCTTCCCCGGCTGCCTGCTGGCTCCTGCTCTATCACCCTCAATCACGGATGCCGCCCAGAGTCCCACCTGAGCCCTGCCTGCTTCTGACCCAGAGATCTTTTTTTTTTTTTTGCCTCCAGACACGGCCACAGCCAAGGAAGCAGCAAAGCCCAGCCCTGCCATGGACACACAGTTGCCGGTGCCAAACGTACGTCCGGGAGGAGGGGGCATGGTGTGGGACTCAGGGGGGCTGGAGTCCTAAACCAAGGCTGGGGGCAAAGAGAGAGGCCTCAGGCTGGCCGCCCACTGAGCTCTGAACCCCTCCAGCTCGAGGTCCTGCCCTGGCCCCAGGTCGTCACTTCCACCCCTGCCCCCAAGGCCGAGCCTGCCATCATCCCTGCCACCCGGAATGAGCCCATTGGGCTGAAGGCCTCCGATTTCCTGCCTGTGAGTAGGGACCCAGCCCAAGGATGGGGCGGAGGTCTGTGAGGCAAGGGCAGAGCTTTGCTGCCAGCATCCGGGCCCCTGTCCCACCAGGCCGTGAAGATTCCCCAGCAGACGGAGCTGGTTGACGAGGACGCCATGTCGCAGATCCGAAAAGGCCACGACACCATGTGCGTGGTGCTCACCAGCCGCCACAAGAACCTGGACTCCGTGCGGGCCGTGTGGACCACGGGTGACATCAAGGCAAGCACCTGCTTCTGCCCTGGGCTGAGGGCCGACCCAAGAGAGGGCCACACAAGGGCTTAGGCAGTTGCCGTCTACAGCATGGCAACCTCACTTTGATTTGTTCATCCTCACCATCACAAGCCACCATTTATTGAGCCCTTCTTTACTGGCCTAGCCTTGCGCTCATCATTTTAGGGGCAGTCTTATTAACACCCCACAACAAGCCCGTCATCATACCACACTCAGTCAGGGGCCACTCTGTCCCCAGTCCTCTGTGACAGGTGCTCTGTTTGCACAGACGTCAGTGGACTCAGCAGTGGCCATCAATGACCTGTCAGTGGTGGTGGATCTCCTTAACATCGTCAACCAGAAAGCGTAAGTGGCCACGGTGGGTGGAGCGGGCAGAGCGCATAGAGCCGGGCGCTGAGGGCACTTGTCCCTGGCCCTCTCCCCAGCTCCCTGTGGAAGCTGGACCTGTGCACGACAGTCCTGCCGCAGATTGAGAAGCTTCTGCAGAGCAAGTATGAGAGGTGTGTGTGGGAAGCCCTGCCTGCCTCGTAGCAGGGAGAGGAGGTGGCAGGGGGCTCCTGCAGGGACCACGGGAAAGACCCCTGGGGCTGGTGCCCATGCGAGGTGGCTGTGCAGCATTGCTGTCCCCTCCAAGTTCCAGAGAAGCCAGAGTGAGAACAAGCCGTGCTGCCTCTGCTCCTCTGTCTGTCTCTGCTCCTCTGTGTGCACCTTGCTGTTTGTCTTTCTGTCTGTGGCTTCATCTGTCCGTCTGCCTCTGAAGTTATGTCCAGACAGGCTGCACCTCCCTGAAGCTGATCCTACAGCGGTTTCTGCCCCTGATCACTGACATCCTGGCGGCCCCGCCCTCCGTGGGTGTAGACATCAGCCGGGAGGAGAGGTGAGGGGCCAGGCGGCATGCATGTGTTGGGGGCAGGGGTGCCATGCCAGGCGAGGGCACACAGGCCTGGGCGCCAGCCCACCTGTTGATGGCCCTGCTGAAACAGCTTATGTAGGAGGCCATTGTGCCTGGGACAGAGTCCGTGGTTCGGGGTATGGGGTTGGAGTGGCCAGAGCCTGGGTTCCTCTGTGGCCGGGCTCTGTGCTGAGCCCTGGTGTGGCCTGGCATGGCTTGGGGGAGGGACGGGAG
This sequence comes from Macroglossus sobrinus, assembly GCA_004027375.1. Lineage (NCBI taxonomy): Eukaryota > Metazoa > Chordata > Mammalia > Chiroptera > Pteropodidae > Macroglossus > Macroglossus sobrinus. The sequence goes on along the minus strand of PVKZ01002522.1, from coordinate 75,525 downwards.
TGGACAGGACACGGAAGGCCCCAGGCTCGGGTGGCAGTCGCGGTGTCCATGTGGCAGGCCACCTCAAGCGCTGCCCATCTGCCCCCAGGCTGCACAAGTGCCGGCTCTGCTACAAGCAGCTCAAGAGCATCAGCGGCCTCGTCAGGAGCAAGTCGGGCTTGAGCGGCCGCCACGGCAGTGCCTTCCGGGAGCTGCACCTGCTGATGGCCAGTCTGGACTGAGGACTCTAGTGGGTGGGGACACCTGGCAGCCCTTGGGGCCTGGCCTCAGCCCCTACACCTGTTACCTGTGTACCCACCGGCCCATGAGCCTCTGCCTTCCCCCCACTGCTGCCCTGTGGCCATCCTGGAGGCGGCGGCGCTGGCCCACTGGCCCCCTCCACAGCCCCGAACTCTCAGACAATTTCTCTCCAGCAACGGCCACCCAGCTTTGCCCAACTCTCGCTTCTTGGGGCAGCGAACCAAGCCCTGGGGCTGCTGCTGTAATTTATAAGGCAAATTTTATTAAATTTGTAACTATTCCCTGGTTTCCTTGCCGGGAGGAGCATCCTCTGGCGACGGCATGGCTCTGCCAGGCACAGGATTGTCTGCCTGGCCTCTTCAGAGATGAGACCACCCTCTCCATGCCCAGAGGTGGTGCACCAGCTTGTGTGGCCAGCAGGGGGCAGCACAGTGCTGGGCCTGCGGAAACGGCCAGTTCAGACACCCTGGGGGAGAAGACTGGGAGGCAGCAACTCCTCCCTGGCTGGGAAACAGGTGAGGGGTGGGCCCCACCATCCCCCCTGTCTCAGCCATGCTCCCAGCTGTCCTATGGATGCCTCCAACAGCTGTACACTGCAGGAAGCCAGGACCCAGCCTCACAGACGTGACCACTGGGCTGGCCCAGAGCCCAGCACACCCCCCACCTCAGGAGGCCTCCAGGGACAGGACTGGAAGGGAAGCTGCCCTGTCCTCCCGTGAGGGCTCTGAGCAGACTTCGCTCCCTGCAGGGGCTGGGTGGCTGGGACAGGCTGCCCCGGCCCAGTGGCCATCTCTTCTGCTCCTGAAGCAGCAGCTGGCAGGTTCAGCCCCAGTCAGAGGGAAGGCCCCACTGACACAGCCTCTCCCAGGGCCGAGGCTGACTACCGACCAATACAGCTGCTGTGCTGGGGTCGGGGGTGGCCTTGCACTGGAGGGCGAGGTCACTGATGAGGACAAGGCCAGGGCCGCAGCCGTGGTTCTGCCAAGCCTTGGAGGAGCCTTCGTTTACACTGATAAGGTGGAGGTGACAGCACTGTTCACGTGTCTGTCGGTAACGAGGAGGGGAAGGGGGAGCGTGGGCCCTCCCTGTCGGGATGGTCAGGACGCGCGATCTGGGCAGTCTGGGAAGGCCGCGGGTGACCGGCCAGCCGCGGGGAGCCAACGGCACGTGCCGATGCCCTGCTCCCTGGCCCGAGGCTCCCGAGATCAGTTCTTGCAGACTACACTTGTGTAAAAAGGCTTTTATTTTAATACGTAAAAATGGCTAAGCTTCCAAAAGTTCTTAAATAGGATTTCAGAGGGAGGAAAATGTCAGGAGGCCAGTGAGCAAGGAGAGCGCCTGGTGCCAGGCAGATGAGCAGCAGAATCCCCGCCCCCTGGCCTCCTGCCAGCCGCGCGCAGCCCGGCCACGGCAGGCAGGGCCGCGCTCCTCTCTACACCAGCGAACACTACACATGCCCGGTGTGGGGGTTCCCCTTGGAGGAGAGAGGGGTGCCCGCCAACGGCCCCATTCCCACAGTTCCTGTGCCTTCCCGGGGCTCCGCGGCCACCCCCCACAGAGGGCGCCCTGCAGACCGGGAGCGCTGGGCCAGCCCGGCGAGGGCTCCCCAGCCACACACGGCGTCCCTCCCCAAGAGGGCACACCCCTGAAGGCCCCGGCCTGCCAGGCCGAGCAGGCCATTCTCGCCCTTCCAGCCCGTGCCATGTGTACCCAGAGCCACAGCCAAGAGACACCATTTCCTTCGGAGCATGTTTCTCATCTCTGAGGAGAGACGGAGCCGAAAAGGAGCCTCACGTCCTGGGCTCCCCGCACTGAAGCAGCAGGCCGGTGAGGCCTCGGGACCCAGCCCCTGGCACCGCAGGGTGGACGCGTCCGTCACACAGGCATCGGCCTCGACTTCCCTGCGGGGGTGGGGGAGGGAGCACATCAGCCTCTGTCTGCGGGCAGGAGGGAGGCAGGCCGAAGCGGGCAGACAGCAGGCAGCAGCAGGACACACGCAGCCCTGAGCGGCAGGCCCCAGGCACAGCCCTGCGACCCGAGGCGGCAGCGGGGGCAGTGGCGGGCAGGCAGCCCTGGGCCACCCGCCCCACACTCACCTGGAGACTCTGCAGCCCCAGCCTCAGGCTGAAATCAAAGCAACGGGCGTCTCACTGGTGGGCCTGCCTCGGGCCAAGGCCCCTGGGGACCCTGCTGCCCCTACCCATTCGGACTCTAAGCACTTCCGGGCCCTTCTGTGGGCGGAGCCAAGGGGGAGGCTGATGCCCTGAAGTCCAGTCTTAGGGCCAGGCTCGCTGCTCATCTGGGACGTCGGGTAAGGCCTGTCCTTTCCACCCCCTGGAGCTGGGGCCCGGGGCTGGCGGTGCCAGGCCTGCCTTGGAGGGCGTATTGCATGCGCCCAGCCAGTACAGCCTGGGAGACTCGCGTCCTAGTCCTCAAGTCAACAGCCGAGCTAGGAGCCCCAACACTACCCGCTCTCCAGGTGGCCTTCGACCTCCCATCTCTTATTTCCCACCTGGAAAATGGACCTAGCACTGTCAGCCCCGAATGCTTCTCAGGACCAGAGAAGGTTGTGAAACAGGTTCTAGAAAAGGTTTAAACACTTTATATAAAGAAAAGAAATAGCCCACCCAGGTGAGGGCGGCCCAGTGGCTGTGACCGACGTGTGGGGGAAGCTTCCCCACCCTGCCACCCACCTGCCCACTCTCTAAAGGCTCACCTGACGGCTGCAGCCTCCTCCGGATGGAGCCCGGCCGGCTAGTGATCCCAGAGCTGGGGGCCGAATGGGCTCGTGCTGAGGGCTGCGGCGTCTGGCAGGCTGATTCCCACTGTGTACAAGGGTGAGCAGGTGGGCTGGGGCCACTCTGGCCCGGCCCCCTACAACCACACTTCCCTCCACTCCCCTCCCAGCCTCCCGAAACTGTTTCCTCATCTGTGAAATGTGTATGATGCTGGTACCCCGCTTCAGGCAGCGTGAGAGTTAAACGAGACAATACACATAGAGAAGTGAACGAGTGACCCCTGCCAGCCTGCAACCTGTCCACCCCCCAGCTGATGACCCCACAGGAACCCCGAGGCGAGAAGTCATATTTGGACTAAAGAGGCTATTGGGTTCGGGTTCTGGTTCTAGGGCCAGCCTCTCTGGCATCTTCCCCTGCCCCCGACTCCAGGCTGTCCCCTGGCTAGATGTCCCTGACCCAGTGCCACCAGAGACAGGCCTGTGCTGTCCTCCCCATACCTCCAGATGCTCCTGGCTGGACCAGGACACCAGCTCTGCCCTGCGGGACCCGGGGCCCAGCTCCACCGAGCGGACCCTCTCAGCAAACTTGAGGGAGTAGAGTGTCTCGCTGGTGTTCTTCTCCACAGGGGACACCTAGAGGACATGAGGGCTCACTCTCCACCCAAGCCAGCCACCCCACTCAGAACTGGAGGGGGCAGCATGCTCCCCTGGCACTCATGGCCAGGAGAGTCTAGCCGAAGTGAAGGAATGCATGAGGTGCACAGGGGCATGGCCTGGGACTAGCAGATACCCGGGGCTGAGTTCTAATATACAGCTTCCATGTCCTTCTGCAAGGAGACTCCACACAGCTCCACACGGTCCTGAGGACCACAAGGCTGCCTGGGAGGCCTGTGTCCGCCCAACAGCCTGGAACCTGAGGGCTGCCCACCTCTGGGCCGCCCACCTGAGGACCTCTCGTTGTAGATCTCAGCAGCACGTGGCCAGGTCTGCTGTGGAGGCCGGCGGGGTGCTCGTCTAACTCTGGAGCCCCAGAGGACCAGGGTCCTTTCCCTGCACAGCAGGAGCACCTGGGAGGGGTCCCTGGTGTTGGTGCTGGCCTCGCCCACACACCCTGAGGGCCTCCGTCTGGACCTGAGACGCTCACCTGCACCACCATGAGGGTCTTGCTGTCCCCGCTGAGCGAGTCCTGCAGGAGGTAGGTGAGCTTGGAGTTGCGGAAGGGCACGTGGCCGTGGCGGGAGCGCAGGGCGGCGATGACGTCCCCCAGGGCCGACAGCGACTTGTTGATGTGCTGCGCCTCCCGCAGGCGGCTGCCCTCGGCCCCCGACTTGCCCACGCGCTCCGAGCCGGCCAGGTCCACCAAGTTCAGCTTCCCTGCGGGGAGGGTGCTGGGCAGGTCACGGCCACCCCAGAGGGGACGGACGCCGGGGGGTGCGCAGGCGGGGCCGCCCGTCGCCCTCGCTCACCCGTGGTGCGCAGGCCGGTGCTGCAGTCCACGCCACGCACGGTGATGATGAGCAGGGCGTGGGAGCGCGAGCTGTGCTCGTTCAGGTTGGTGAACTCGGTGGTGCGGTTGGTGTGGCCGAACTCGAACACCTGGACGGGGGGGGGGGGGCACGGCAGAGGCGCAGGGTCTTGGAGCGTCCCCAAGCTCACCCTCTGCGTTGTGCAGAGGACTCTGAGGCTCAGAGGGGCCTCTGGATGCTCTGGGCATCCAGAGCAAGCTCTCAGCTCGCGGGCGGGTCTCCCGGGCACATCCCTGCCCCCCACCCCTGGCCCCCGGCCCCACACCTTGTTGATGTCGTCCACGCTCTGCACCTGAAACTCCGTCAGCCCTGGCACATACAGCTGCCCACTGCCGTCCGGGCACAGCCGGATCTCCAGTTTCTCCTGGGGCTCGTGCCCCAGCAGGTCCCTGGAGGCGCAGGTGGGATACGGTCAGCCCCTCGCCCCTCTCTGCCTCTGCGTGCACTGTACCTGCCCCCAGCCTGGCGTGTGCCCCGACCCCTCACACCTTCCTGGACCAGCAGGCTGAGCCCCTCCTGCTCCGCCAGGTCCTCCCCTGCACTCAGTCTGCTGAAGGGAGACCGACCAGTGCCCAAAAGTCCTGGGGTGGTGGTGCTACCACCCCCCAGGATACACTGGGCCTTGCGGGCAGAGCTCCCCAACCCACCCACTCTCACTTAATCGCCACCTGGTGCAGCCTGTGGGTAAGACGAGGATGCTTTGAGGGGAAAAGGAGCACCTCAATCTGGGGCTTCCAGGGAGACTCACATGAGCCCTCCTCCCCCTGCCTGCTGGTCTGGGGGCGTGGCCTGGGACCGGCAGATACCCGGGGCTGAGTCCTAATATACAACCTCCATGTCCTTCTGCAAGGAGACCCCACTTCCCATCCCACACGGCTCCACATGGTCCTGAGGACCGCAAGGCTGCCTGGGAGGCCTATGTCCGCCCGACAGCCTGGAACCTGAGGGCCGCCCACCTCCGGGCCGCCCACCTGAGGACCTCGTTGTAGATCTCAGCAGCACTGACGGTGATGGTGTACTCCCAGTCGGACGCCTTCTCCTGCACCTCGGAGAAGAGCAGCTGCAGGGCCCGCTGGTTGATGCCTGGGTTCTCCAGGGTCCCCTGGGGGCGGGAGGAAGGCCCCAGTGAGCTGGTCCTTCCCTCACCATGAGAGGTGGCCCGTGCAGATGCTCATAGGGTGCCTGTGGCCCCCACCCCCTCCAGCTACGCCTTGCAGGCCAGCCTCCCTGCCCGAAGTCCCCACCTGCACGCTGGTCTGCCCCCAGAATGCTCTGTACCAGCTGCAAGCAACGTCACCTCCTTGGGCCTCAGTTTCCCACTTTTAAATGGCACCACCCTGCCAGGCCTTCCCTGTGACTTAAAGCACAGCCCCCAGGCGAAATGCCGGGCAGGGAACTGCACACAGGGGCTGCTGAACGCCAGACGTGTACCTGAGCCACCTGGGAGGGGCACCGGGAACCTGTGATTTGCCTGCCACTGCCCACGGGGGGACCCAATGTCAGCAAGGCCACGAACTGGGTTCTGTGGGTGGCGGGAGTGGGGGGAGGCGCCACAGGCAGAGCAAGTGCCCTGAGGGCCAATGGGCGGGCCTTTCTGCAAAAAAATCTCCCAGGGCCCTTGCTTCCCCTTCAATGGCACCTCCCACCCCCTCCCACCCCCTCCCACCCACTCCCACCCCCGCCCACTCTGCTGCTCAGGCCTCCTTGCCAGGCCTCAAGTACTGCTACCAATGGCTACCTCCTCATACGGTCCTCTCACCATCCCTTGTCTGGACACCCAGACACCTATCTGCCTCCTCTGTCTGGGGAACCTACAGCACCCACCCCACCTCAAGAGCCAGGGAAAAGCAGTCAAGATTCTCCTTCTTCTCAGTGACCCCATTTCCAGCCACACCCCCAGGGAGAGGGGACGGCCACAAACAGGGAGATAAAGCCCTGCCCTGGGAGCGACAGGCAGGTAAGAGCTGGGCGCCTCACAGCTCCCGTGGGTCAGTCTCCCTCGCTCATTCATCCCGATGGCCTTCTGGGCCCAGCATGGGGCAGCCATACAGCAGGAGCCCAAGAAATGCATGTGGGTGATTCAGTGAAAGCCTGTCCTGGGAGACCGTGCCAGCGGTCTGCCCCGGACTCTGACCTCAGGCAGAGATCCTTCCGCTGCCAGTGTGTTGTCAGCACACCTGCTCCTCCCCATATCCACTGGGACCATCACAGGTGCACTTGGGCAAGGTGTCCCATCTTTAGGCCTAATGATGTGGGGGCTGTGTTCCCGGGGTGGTTACGAAGACCGAGTGAGGCAGAACCCTGAAACCAAGGAGGGGTGCCCCCATCGACGACACCAAGGGGGTGGTCCTTACTCCCTGAACACCTGCCGCGTGCAGCAAGCACCCACCTCCATCGTGTATGTCTTGCCAGCGCCCGTCTGGCCATAGGCGAAGATGCAGACGTTGAAGCCATCGATGCAGGAGGTTATCAGGGCCTGAACCTCCTGGAACACCTGGGGAGAAGACGTGGAGGGTATAGGGCTGCCAGGACTGCTGGGACCAGGGGCCCCCGCCAGGGCCAAGCCCACCCACCTCCCCCGATCACTCCCTCTTTCAGGAATGTTATAGCATTCCTGAAATAGCTGGCTCACGGTGGAGGAACTGGTGACTGATAAAGCACATGCGCTAGATATGAATGGCAATGTGGCTGCCGAGAGATGGAAGGGAAGACAGGGCAGTGCTTACTGCCACCCAGCCCTGGAGCTTGGGACCTGCCTGCATCCCCACCCAGATTGCCCCGCGCTTAAGGAGGGCATTGCAAAATGGAGGCAGAGGCCAGCACGTTCCTGGCACCTCCTCCACCTGCCTGCCTGCCAGTGGACAGAGGACGAGGGTAAGGGCAAAGCCAGGCACAGAGAGCGCAGGGCACAGGCAAGACAGGCCTGGCAGGTTGGCCCTGGCAGCCGTGAGAGAAGAGCCCATGCTGAGACCACATGGCTCTCACAGACTGGAGGGGCTCCACTCAGGGCTGGCCAGGGTCAAGTGGATTGGAGGGGCCACATGGGTGGGTGGGGCTGAGCATAGGAGGGGCCACATGGTGTGTGGGGCTGAGGGTGGGAGGGGGAACATGGTAGGTGTGGCTGTGAGGATGGGAGGGGCCATGTGGGTGGGTGTGGCTGAGTGTGGGAGGGGCTACATGGAAGGGTGGGGCTGTGAGGGTAGGAGGAGCCACATAGGTGGGTGGGGCTGTGAGGGTGGGAAGAGCCACGTAGGTGAGTGGGACTGGGAGGGGCCACATGGGAGGCACAATTCACTCCATCCCAGCAGATGCTTCTAAGGACCTCAGTCTTAGCTTCCCACCCCTCTTCCCTCCAGAAGCAAAGGAGAGAGGGACCCTGGTGCCCCAGGCTTCTCCATCCTGTCTCCCCCACTCTTGTACTGCTTTCTGTCCACTCCCCCACTACCTCTCCCTCTCCTGATGAGTCTCTATGTCTCCCCCTCCCTCCAATGTTCTGTCCATTCCCGCCCCCAACCTGGGAGCCATACTCACGTCCTGCTGTGAGGCCCTCGGGGAGAAGACCTTGTCCAGCTCGAAGGATACAGGCTTTCCTTTATGCAGCAAGTGGATAATGGAGTCGTCATCAGGATCGAAGGTCACTGCATTGGTCGCCTCGGGTCCTTCCCCATCCTCTTTGGTGACCGGCCGGACACGAGCAATCACCCGAATGTTCCCTGGATTCGGTTGGCGAGGACAGAAGGGTACAGGCCAGATCAAGACCAGACTGCCTCTGCACCGGTGTCCACTGGTGTCCTGGGCAGGCTAGTGGCTCTAAGCAAGGGCCCCAGGGCAAGGTGGCCCACAAAGCTGTTACCAGTCACTCACACTATAGTACAAATTCCCTTATTGGAACATTCTCTTCCTGAGCAGACCAGTTGAGGGAACAAGTTTCGCCTTGGGACAGGGAGGGAAGGACAACTGGGGGACACAGACACTACCCCTATCAGGTTGGGGTACCAAATGGACATGCTCTTTACAACTCCGTACTTCAGTTCCCTCATCTGTACAATGAGAAGCTTGGGTCCCAGTAAGCCAAGGGACTTGGTCTATCGTCATAAAAGACACAACATGAATGACAGGACAGGGCCTGGGAACCAGAGAGACAGGGTGGGCTACTGGCAGCACTGAATGGGCACAGGAATGAGGCGGCCCTAGCGGTGTTTGGAGGCACAGATCTGATGGTGCCACCTCCTTGCTCCAAGCCCTGCACGGGGCTCCCCCAGAGCTGCTGGAATGAAGGGCAAACTCCCCACCACAGCCAGCCTAGGCCCACCTTCCCCCTGCACCTGTCTACTCCGACTCATGGTCCAGGTCTCAGCTCTAGCTGCACCTCCCCCGGGAAGCCCCCGAACCCCTAGTGTCAGACTCCCAGGAGCCCTTGGAGCTCCTGCCCAGCCCTGGCGACAGGGGCAGTGTTGGGGTTCTCCAGGTGAGCAACAATCACTGTCTGCTCTCCCAGCTGACATGAGAGGTGAGAGGACAGGCATGGTGTCCGTGGGGCCCGCGGCCACATCTCAGCGCCTAGAACAGCACCTGGCACAGAACAGGTGCTCCCTAGCCCTCTGTGCCGTGAACAGGTGAACTCTCAAGCTCGACCAGGCCATAGGTCAGAACGAGTGGCATTTCAACCACCCGCCACCCAGCGTTTCCATACCCGACCTCATGGCCACCCAGAGCCGGAGTCGCCTGCCACGGGCGTTGGGCAAGGGCTTCCGAGCTGGACAGATCCCTGTGCCCGCTGCCTCACCCTTGAAAAGGGAATTAGGACAGCTTCTCAGTGACAGGGCACAGCTCCCCGGAGAGGTGCTGGGGGCCCTGGGGGAGGGCGGGGCCACCTCTGAGCCAGATGGAGGACCCCCGACGCCGGGCGGTCACCTTTCAGCCGCACGAGCTCGTTGTGGCACTTCTTGCGCAGCTGCAGCTCCCGGCGGTACTTGCGCAGCAGCTCCTGGTTGCTGCTGTTGACCTCCTCGATGGCCTGGCCGATCTGGGGTGAGGCGGGCGTGCAGTGCTGTCAGGGCCCCGCCCCATGGCCGCCTGGCCCCCAACAGGCCGCACTCTGCCCCCCCACCCCCGCCCTGCGTTGCGTCCTGGACGTGCGCCGTCATGCGTCAAATTTTCCCAGTGACCCCTCCGAGTAGGTTCTGCTGCCAGTCCCATTTTCCAGAGAAAGAAACTGAGTCCCAGAGAGGCTAAGCCAGCAGGTCAAGGGTGCCCTGCTCATAAGCAAAGAGCCTGGACTCAGCCTCACTCCACAGCACTCGCACTTGACTTTGGATCGGGCAGGACCCAAATCCCAGCCGTAGCCTGAGCAGCTGGGAGACCTGAGACAACCGGCTCAATGTCTCTGAGCCTCAGTGTTCTCTCTCATCTGTAAAATGAGGACGAACAACACCATCTAAACTCGTGGATCTGTCGAAGCTAGTACATGAAGACCGTTTCATGGGGAAAAGGAGAAAGATGCAGGCCACATGTACATACAGTCCCCTTGCTGGGTAAGAGGGCATGAAAGACAATACGTTCTGTTCTGTGATGCTCAGAATGCTCTGGGGAAATGCTGACACAGAGGCTGCCTTTTGGGGGGCCGGACGGCAGAGAGAGGCCTTCCCGTCTCATCTGATGCCCTTTCGCAGGGCTTGAACTTTCCACCGTGCCCATGTATAACTGACGTAATTTTTTAAGGGACTATTTTCTAGTTCTAAAATATATCAGTCTGTCTACTTTGCAGAGCTGTCGGGCGGATTCAAGGAGCTGATGACGGCTATAAAAGGCTCAGCGTGTAGGAGGCACTTAAGAGACGTTGGCTATTCTCATACTGTACAAGCACAGCTTGAAAAATAAAATTAAACCCAACAGATGTAAGAATATATGTAGCATGTTTGAGATACAAGGATATCCGTAACATGTTTCACTTAAAGAGTCATAATCAGACAAAGGCTCAGATACCTGCCCCTGACTAGTGTTTTTGCGGACGAGACCTGCAGGGGGCAGTGGCAGAAGGGACTGCTGTCTGCAGGCCTCTGCCCTGGGTGGACGTGGCGTCTGCCCTAGCCCTCACCTCGGCCTTGACACTCTTCAGAGCCTCCTGCAGCAGCAGTGGGAAGCCCCGCACCTGCCGCTTGAGCCCGTTGTAGTCGTTGGTGAGGGTCCGCAGCGCCGGCTGCAGTGTCAGCAGGTTGGTCCGGACACCTGTGGGGACAGGGAAGGTGTGAAGCCGGCAGGGGGAGGGGCTTCGGCGTGGGGTAAGCCAGGGCCCGGCCGGCCGGCTCACCTGCCAGGTTCTCGTGCACAGCCTTCATTTCCACCTGGGCTCTGGCGAAGGCCTCCTCGATAGCCCGGTTCTTGTCCTCCTCCAGGGACTGCATCTCCTCCAGCATCTGCCCGTGTGCCCGCTCCAGCTCCGACTCGTACATGGCGATCTGGCAGCCAAGGCAAGAAGCTCAGTACATGGGGCTTCGGAGGGAGTGGGGTGGGTGCCAGAAAGAAGCCCGCTTCTTACCACACACACACACACACACACACACGCACACACACACATGCACGCAGACAGACAGACAGACACACACACACACACACACACACACACACACACACACACGCATCTCTCTCCCTCATAGGGCTGGGAGCTCCTTGTAGCTTCTTCCCTGGGTTGCCCCGGCACCAGCCTGGGTCCTGGCACATAACAGGTGCACAAGCCCCAGGGAAGCAGTTAGAGCACTGGTTATGATACTGACTGGAGCACCTTTCCGAGACCGTGTGTGTTGGGCCCCGTGCAAAGAGCCTCTCGTGATTCTGGCCCTGAGCCATGCTGTGAGATGGGTTCCGGGATCACACCATTTTACAGATGAGAAAGTAGAGACTTGGGCAAAAGTGGCCCTTGGTCACATGGCCAGCAGGGAGAGGAGGGACCAGAACCTGGGTCTGTCGGACCCCCGAGTGCCAACTGCTGCACTGCACCAAAGGCCCGCCTCTGCTGTGGGCACGTGCTCCCCGACAGCCACATGCACCCCCCCACCCCGCAGCCTGCGCACCTGCGCCCGGAGCTGTGCAGTCAGCTGGTGGGAGCCCTGCAGCTGCTGCTCCATCTCCTTCAGCACCTGCCTCTGCATGGCCACCTGCTCCTGCAGGTGCTGGTTCCGGGCCTGGGACTCGCTGAGGGCCTGCTTTGTCTTAGAGGACTCTACCTCCACTGTCTTGATGACGTACTGCAAGGTAAGAGAGAGGTGAGTGCATGAAGGTGTGGGACACCTTCACCTCACCCCAGGGCCCTGAGGCATGGCTGGCTTGGGAAAAAGACCCTCAGGGCCAGCCTGCCAAGAACCTGGAAAAAACTAGAGATTCTGTGAGGTCCCACCTTTCCTCCTAGAATCTTCTATCTCAATGAGCCCACTGTGAGCCCGTGTGGGCACAGAACGGACAAGACGGGCAAAGACAAGGGCAGAGTCCAGGGACGCATGGCGTCTATGCCTGGAACAAGGTGGGCACCCCAAGCATTGGTAGCCAGATGCCTACCACGTGCCTGGCCCCGGACAGCAAAGGGAAAGGGACCGGACCTGGTGCAGACCAGGAAAGCCGCCCTCGACCGCTCACACCGACGCCTCCGTCTGTGCCAGCCCTGCCCCGGGCGCCGGGGGCCGAGCGCGGAGGCCCAGTCCCGGCTTGCACAGGTCCTGCACAAGGCCGCCGGCCCCCACGCTCACCTTGATGGGCGGCGACTGGGCCCGCAGGCTGGCGATGGTCTCGTGGCTGTCGCGCAGGCGCCGGCTGAGCCGCTCCTCCTCCTGCGCCTTCTCGGCCAGGCAGTCCTTGAGCCGCAGCTCCACCTCGGCCAGCCGGTCGGTCTTCTGCTGCACCTCCAGGTTCAGCTCGGACAGCATGCCCTTGTTCTCCGCCACCTCCAGCTGGAGCTGCGACAGCTTGTCGCGGAGCTGGGCGCTCTCCTGCGGACAGGAGACGAGGCCGGGACAGGAGTGAAGCGGACGACGGATGGACAGACCGGCAGGCGGAGGGGCGCTGCGAGGGATGGAAGCCCCTGGGACCCACCCGCGCCCACCTGGCTGTGCTCACAGCCCGCGCAGGGGGCCGCCGGCTTCGCCCGCAGCTCCTGCAGCTCAGCCTCGCAGCGGCGCATCTCCTGCCTCAGTTGCTCATTCTCCACCATCAGCAGGTCCCGGTGCTTCTCCAAGTCGGTGCCTCCCTGCGGCGTCAGAGCCAAGGGGGGCATGTGGCGAGGGCAGATGAGGAGGGGAGCGGGGGTGGGGCAGAGTGCACGGGCAGGGGAGAGGGGGAGAGGCCGAGAGGAAGACAAAAGAAAAGAATAAGAAAGGCGAGTGAGGAAGAGGAGAGAAGGGGCCCAAGGGATAAATAAAGATGAAGACAGGGGAGAAAGAGCGAGAAGGGTAGTGAAGCCAGAACTGCTCCCTGCGGCAAACCCCACCCCCCTTCATTCTATTTTCCTGAGTGTGAAAGTAACAAGGAAAGTCATATTTATACATAGAGTTCACACTCCTATTTTATGTCAGCAATGGAGAATTCACCTCCTTCCCCTGAGGCCTAGGGACTGGTGATAAGTATTTGGGGGACATTTCTCGACAGGATGCAGCCCTGGCTTGGGCTAGACAAGGTCACACCCCTCATCTACACAGGGCCATCAACCGCCCTCCGCCCCAGGTAGGATGCGCTGTTGGCCTCACCAGCTCTGATCGGAGGCGGCTCACTTCCTGGGCCTGGCTAATGAGCTTCTCCTTCAGGTTTTCCACCTGCCGGCACAAAGCCAAGGTCACGGTGAGCCTTGTTCCTCACGGTGAGCCTTGTTCCTCACCTCTGGCCCCCCCCGGCCCAGCCCTCCCTGTGTTCAAGCCTCAGGCCACACCTGGGACTCCAGGTGAGAGACACCTGGCCTGGTCCTGACAGCCTGCGGCACCCTCTCCCACCACAGGACCCAGCCAACTTGGGCTCTCAGAAAAGTCTGCAGGGCAGGTGCAGCAGAGGTGACCACTGTGCCACTCTAGGCCCACGCCAGGGGCAGCTCACCAGGAACCTCAGAGGGGTGACCTTCAGGATGCCTGTCCTGCAGGAGCCCCTGCCAGGGCCCGTACCTACTTTTATATATTTGTAATTTCATATCCTTTTTTTCTTAAAAGGGCCCCCAAGTTGTATTAACTCCAGGCATTATAAAAGCTGGATCTGTCCTTGCCCAGCCCCTAGAATTTCCCATTTCGAGTGGTTCCTGGTGAGTCTGCCTGTGGATACAGGTCCGCCAGTGACCAGGGCACGTCTGCGGCCGGCATCCTCCCCAGCTCCCAGTCTGCCTTGCAGGAGGCGGGTGAGGCCCTTCGCAAGAGAAGGGGGCGTGCACCCCATCAGGAGGCACAGGTGATCTGGAGCCCGGGGTGGGGAAACCAGCCCTGAGAGAGCAGATTCCAGAGAGCAGCAGCCCTTCCCTAGAGCTGTCCCTTCAGGTGGCCGTCCTCCCCGCAGGCCACAGACCCTGGTTCTGCCTCAAAAACTTCTCCTCGAACAATAACCCTAAATGCAAAGACTCTGACGCCAGCACCCGTCAGAGTTTTCCTGCAGAGCACTCTGTGACGACCACCCGGCTCCTTGGAAAAGGACGGGGACAACCAGGCTCACTCGGTGAGGCTTAGCAAGTGTGGCTGAATGACAGGCTATGAAGCGTTGGGTTCTTATTACTAAACAACAGGGGACAAAGTCTACTGCCTGCAGGGGCCCGCGGGGAGGAAGGCGCGTGAGGGACAGTGCAGGACCAGACACCCAATATCCACCTGAAGGAGCCAGCCACTGCACACTCCCTGTGGACTGTGGCCAGGGGGCACGCAGGCCCACTGGTGCCAAGCTCCCAACCTTTTAAGAGAGGCTAGACATTGGGGTTTCCGTGGCGTGTGTATGTGTGTGTGTGTGTGTGTGTGTGTGTGTGTGTGTGTGTGTGTGTAAAATCTCCCCACTCCAAAGGCTGAGATGCCATCGACAGTCTGTGGGCAGCCAGACTAGAGCTCACTGTCTCCCGGGGCTGGAGAAGGTGGCTGAATCACGAGTCCGGCCACTGTCTCTCTGAGTGGGTTGGGGGCGGAAGTGGGCAGCCATGGGCTCCGCCCACCTCTAAGGCAAAGGCCAGTGACCCCAGCACTGCTCGCTCATGGTTGGGGACGGGGTTTCCAAGACACAAGACCCAGAGAGGGGCTGGGAGGCCCAACCCGGCTGCCCAAGGTCTCCTGGTGGACACGGAGGTGACCTAAGGGCTGGGCCCGGGAAGGTCACCTCTGTCACCTCCTCCACCAGCATGTCCCCTCTTCGTAATGTGCTGAGCCACAGATCAAGCAGGGTGACAAAGCTTGTGCCACTTCTCTGCACACCCCCGCATCCCTTCCTGTTAAGCACACCCCAGCACTCCTTCCTGTTAAGGGCCCGGTGTGAGGGCTGCGAGGTTCCTTCGGCGGCCCCAGCGGCGAGCCAGGACGGTTTGCACAAGGCTGCGTTCCATTCCCTTAGTCATGGAGCGGGCAGTCGCCCAGACACCCTCAGGGGAATGGCCGGGTGCCTATGTGCACACACAGACTCTCATGCAGTCGCTAGTTATGTTTGCCGGGAGTTTTAAATGACATGGGGTGAGGCTCAACACAAAGTCGAAGAAAATCCACAAACAAAACTGTGTGTGCAACACAAAAAAGTAAGTCTTTGGGCTGTAGAATTATATTTGATGATTTTTTTAAGCTTTTCAGTAATTTTAAGTCTCAAAGAATATGTATTCCTCTCCTACTCTCCCTACCCTGAAACAGGTGGGTCTACCTCCTTTTGAAAAATTGAGGTCCCCCCACCCCACTCCCCTGCCTCAGATATCACCCCGGGATGGCCCACTTGCGCTGAACCAGTGCCCCAGTCGGGCTGCCCCCTCAGCACAGGGCTGGCTGTGCTCTGACCTCGCTTGTCTCCTTCGCCGCTGTCTGGCTGGCACCCCGAGGCAGTGAAAGTGGGGCGCCCCAGTGTTTACTCAGGGGGGTCAGGACACCCTCCTGCCACCTGCCCGTATCCCAGGCTCCTGTTTCCTTCTTGCATCACAATCGGAACCCCGGGTGCTCCTGGTCCCTGTCTGGAACTCTGAGGGGCGCCCCAAGGAGGTGGCTGCAGAAGGCGGGGAGGCGGCCGTGAGTGGGGAGCGGGGGTCGATGGAGGGGCTGTAAAAGACCCCTTCTGTCAGGGAGGGCAGACACTCAGTCGTCTCCTGGCTTGTCTAGGGCCGCAGGGGGACGAAGCCCAACACCGCAGGGTGGTCAGCCAGGCACGAACCACTCGGCTGTGTGCGGCGACTGCGCCGGGCAGGCCAGCGCCACCTGGGCTGGGAAACCGGAATCTGGAGTGGGAGGCTCTTGCCCTCCCTACCAAGGTGTCTGCTTGTTGGGGGAGGGTGCCAGCAGTCCCTCAGAGTCAGGGAAACCATGAGAAAAAAAAAGACAGAGGTGCCCGGAGAAGCTCAGACGGCAGCCGGGCTCGGGGCAGTGAGGATAGAGTGAGGAGCTGTGGCTGAGCCTCAGCAGAGAGGGGGCCTTTCACGGGAGGGTGCCCCCACGGGCAGCCCCTCAGCACCCACCCCGGCTCTGAGTCAGCAGTGGTGCCTGCACCTGTGTGCACAGAGGGGCAGGACCTTCTCCATCGCTCATCACGGGCCCCCACCCCAGCAGGTGACCAGCACACAGCACATACTCAGGAAACACCGGAAGTACCAGCGGAGGGGTAGCAAAGAGTCAGTTACAGGAGAAAGCAGTTTCCCGACAGACTGCTGAGCTGGTCCCCTGGGGACAGCACAGTGTCAACCCCAGGGTTGAGGAAGGGACCAGCCCGGGCTTGGGCAACACCTCTCCCCAGGCCCAGGGAAATTGAATCACGGGCCTGGTGGGAAGGGAGGAGCAGGGAGCCAAGCTGACCCGACACAACCCACATTTACATCCCTTGGCAGGTGCAGCTCCACGGAGGGCGGGGTCACCTTGCACAGGACTGCACTTTCTCAGCTGTCTGCTCCTATCAACGCTGACAACCTGCTGTCACCTCTCACCACGCCTGGCCTACCCTGGGCAGCTGTCTCCCACGGGAAGGAGGGCTCTCCCAGGGGCAAGGCAAGGTGCTGCTAAGCTGAGAAGACAAGAGGACCTGGGGTCCACAGGGCCTCAGGAAATACAGCCCAGAGGCCAGAGGGACAACCCCGGGGAGCACCTCACCCTGTCCTCAACATACTTCCCCTCCCGGGAGACCTGACTCCCACCCACATGACCACTGACCGAGCCTGTCCGGTCCTGTCCACCCCAGCTTGCCTTCACTGCCAAGTTTTCATGTTTGAGTCCTTCTACCACTGAGAGGCAGTTGAGAACCTGGATTCTCAGGCCAAACTGCCCAGGTTCCAATACAGACATCATCCTATCCGCCAGATCACCTTGGATAAGTCTCATCTTTGCCATGCCCCTCGGTTTCCTCATCTGTATAATGATGCTACCTCATCAAGGGTGTCTTGAGAATTGAGATTAAATGAGATAATTTACGTACAGTCCTGAGGACAGGGCCTCGCACATACCAGTTCTGTAACGAGAGTGAAAGTCTATGAAGGCAGGGATGTTTGTCTTTTGTGTTAGGCACCATGTTCCCAGTGCCTGGCACATAGTAGGTGCTCAGTAAATACATGTAAAAACTGGTGACTGCATGAGGGACCAAAACAATCTACAGTCAATGCAACCCTATCAAAATCCCACTGACGTTTTTTGCAGAAATAGAAAAATCCATCCTAAAAGTCATATGACATCTCAAAGGACCCCAAATAGACAACACGACCTTGGAAAACCGCAGGTCTCACGCTTTCTGATTTCAAAACTTATTGCAAAGCTATAGTAGTCAAAATAATGTGGTGTTGGCATAAAGACGGACATGTAGACCGACAGAACAGAACAGAGACCCCAGAAATAAACCCTCATATATAAGGTCAAATGATTTTTGACAAGGGCGCAAAGGCCATTCAATGAGGAAAGGACAGTCTTTTCAATAAATAGTGCTGGGAAAACTGGACATCCACATGCAAAACATTAAGTTAGACCCTTACCTAACACCATACACAAAAATTAATTCAAAGTGTATTGAAGACCTAAAGATAGAGCTAAAACTGTAAAACTCTTAGAAGAAAACATAGGGGGAAAGCTTCATACATGGGACTTTGCAAAAATTTCCTGGCCGTGACAACAAAAGCACAAGTAATAAAATAAAAAATAAATAAGTTGGACTTCATCAAAATAAAACCTTTTGCGCATCAAAAGTCAACATCAAAAGATTGAAAAGGCAACTCACGGAATGGGAGAAACTATATTGTAATCATATAATCTGATTAGGGCTTAATATGCAGAATAAATAAAGAATTGCTACAACAGCAGCAGCAACAAAAACCAGATTTAAAATGGGCAATAGACATTTCTCCAAAGAAAATAATATACATGGCCAATAGCACACAAAAAGATGCTCTGTATCACCAATCATTAGGGAAATGCTAATCAAAACCACAATGAGATACCACTTCACACCGTAAGATGGCAATTATAAAATCTTTTTTTTTTTTTAAATAGAAAAGTTTTGGTGAGGATATGAAGAAACTGGGAACCTTTGCACACCGTTGTACAAGGTACAGCCGTTGTGAAAAACAGTATGGTAGATTCCTCAAAAAATTAAAAACAGAGTGTCTTCGGCCATGCCACCCTGAACACACCCGATCACATCTGATCTCAGAAGCTAAGCAGGGTTGGGCCTGATTAGTACTTGGATGGGAGACCCACCTAGGAAGACCAGGTGCTGTAAGTGTAGAAAAAAAAAAATTAAAAATAGAACTAGTATATGTTTCAGCAATGCCACCTCTGGATATGTATCCAAAAAAATTGAAAGCAAGATCTCAAAAAAGTATTTGCACACCCATGTTCACAACAGCATTATTCACAATAGCTAAACGTGGAACATGCCAAGAGTTCATCAAGGGATGAATGGATAAGCAAAATGTGGTCTGTGTGTGTGTGCGCGTAACTATATAGAGCTATGTAGACATACACAATGAAATATTATTTCACCTTTAAAAAAAAAGGAAATCCTGCCATTTGTGACAACATGGATGAACTGGAGGACGTTATGCTGTGTGAAATAAAGCAGTCACTAAAAGACAGCTGTTGTATGATTCCACTTAAATGAAGTTCTCAGAGTAGCTAAATTCAGGGAGATAGTGTAAAGGTACTTAATAATATCAAACTGTACACTTAAAAACAGTTAAGATGGCAAATTTTATATTAGGTGCCTTCTACCACAATTTTGTTAAATGGTTAAGGGAAAAAAAACGCCAAACAAACAACATTTTTGACGGCAAGATCTAGTCCGCCAGTCTGTGGCCTCTGAAGACAACTGTGTAAGGCTCTATCTTGAGATGCTGGGGCAGTAAGGGATGGGATGCAGCCGGGGCGTGTGTGACATGGGCAGAAACCTTGGGAGTGGGGAGGCCATCACTCCGGGGACATCCACGAGAGTAGAGGGGAGCTTGAGGCTACAGGGACGTGACCTGGGGCTGCCACTGCCAACACTGGGGAGGGTTATCTGGACTAGCCACAGCCTCCCCTGGTCACCGGACCAAGACCGATGGCCTCTGTGGCCTGGGTCAGCTGGGTGCTCAAGGACTGGGGACCTCCGGCCCGAGGACTGCCTGCAAGGAGCACGGTGGGCTCCCAGTTCATACAAACGTCTCCATCCCCCACGCATCGATGGGAGGCCCGAAAAGCCTGCCACGGCCCTCACGAGCCCAGGGGATTGACGCTTTGAACCCCCCAGTCCTCTGAGGTGGTACTATTATTATCCCCATCTTACAGAAAGAAAAACTGAGTTTCCACGAGATGAAGCCTTGGTTAAGCAACTTGCCCCGGGTGGGGACTCGGGTCCCCCAGAACGGCCCCCGCAGTGCCCTGACTCTTAGCCACAAGGCATGCCGCCTTTCAGGGAGGGCAGCGTGGGGGAGCAGCCCCGTCCAGAGGTGAGTGTGGACAAGGCTGGGAGCGAGGCACCATGAGAACCACGCAGAGTGTCCCCGATGGCAGGATATTTTTAGAGAAGCAACATTAAAGAAGACCAAGAGGATCAACCTGTGTCAAACCACAGAGGCTGACAGGACACCAGAGCACGCAGAAGTGACACCTCACAAGGCACAGAACTTTACCATTCACCATCCGTTCTTCTGTCCAGTCTCACAACTGGTCTGCCCAATAGCCAGGAAGCAACATTCCAGTTTAGACACTGGAAAATGAAGGCTCAGAGAGGAAGTGACTTCCTCCAGCTACACAGCAAGAGTGGCCCAGCCAGGACCAGAATCCTGCTGCTGTGATCTAAATCCAAAACTCTTGCCCGTAATGATGATGGTGGTGGTGGCAGCTCTAGGCCCACGTGGTTGGCCACAGCGCCACAGGGTCAAACCCTCCAGAGAGTGGCTCGGAGACCTGGAAATGTGTCCCCTGAGAAATCTTCAGAAAAGAGCTGGCAGTCAGAAAGTCCAAGGATAGAACAAAGTGAGCGAAGACCAGGCACCCTTCTGAATTCTCCAAACTGGTGAGAGGATCAGGGGAGGGGAGGGCGCTGGGGAGTAGGGGGCGGGGGCTGGGAATGCCTGCAGAGCTGGGGCTCAAAGGCACCAAAAAGGCTGCCTTCAACTTCCCCTCTAAAAAGTCAGTCAGTTTTGCTAATTGAGAAAAAGAATGTGTTTTTAAAAAACTTGCTGAGAGTCACAAAACACCACGTATTATTATGATTTCATTGATATGAAATGTTCCAAAAGGGCAAATCCATAAAACAGAAAGCAGATCAGCGTTGCCAGGAGCTAGGGGGAGAGAGAAATGGGAAATGACTTAAGAGATCTTTTTTAGGGCGATGAAAAGTATTTTGAAATTAGATAATGATGGTGACTGTGTCTCCATCTTAATATACTGAAGAACAGTCAACTGTACACCTCAAAGAGGTGAAGTTTATGGTAAGTGAATTATAGCTCAGCAAAGCTCTTTAGAAACGAAGCGATCTGTTTGCAAAGTGAAGTGCCTGGACACTCTAAACTGGGGAAGGCCAGGGAAGGAAAAGCTGCCCAGGAGCCCCGTGACGCTGTCAGCCTGCAGGGTGGGGGTGGCCCCCGGTGCCACGCCCCAGCCACAGAGGCTTTGGTTCCACCCGAATCCTTGGGTTCCACACCCTCAGACTGAAAATATTTGAAAAAGAAAAAATATTCCAGAAAGTTGATCCCTAACTGATATAGTGTAATCATTTACGTGACATATATACTGTATTAGGTATTATAATGAATCTAGAGATGATGTAGAAGTATAAGGGAGGAAGCGTGTCGGTTATATACAAATGTTACAGCATTTTACAGAAGGGGCTGGAGCATCCAAGGATTCTGATAGCCCTGAGGGGTGTCCTAGAAGCTGGTACCAAATGTACTCATTTTGCTGCTTCTACCGTGGTCCCCGTGCACCGACTGTCCCCTCAGCTCAGAGCACATTTCCTCTGCTTTGTGCCAGACTTCAACTCCAGTGCCATTTTCTCGGGGAGGCCAGCCCTGACGTCCCCAACAGGTCCTGACCCCCCTGACAAAGCTCCTGGTACAAGCCTCTTGCCCTGTGCGTGCCCACCTGCAGAGCCCGTGTAACTCCTTCCACCTTACATGGGTGCCCGTAACCAGTGCCTGTCCCTCCCCAGACTGCAGCCTCCACAGGCCAGGGCGTGCCTGTCCCCCCGGGCGTCCCAGCTCAGCTCGGTACCTGCACACACCAGGCACCCAGCAAACATCTGAGAGAGGAAGCCAGCTGGGCACTGCAGGAGGCAATGGGGATACAAAGCTGCTTGTCACACTCTGCCTTAAGGAGCCCCCACTAGTGCGGTAGACCGGCCCAGAGGCAGCAAACAAGGGGGTCAGCATAAAAGAGAGACACGGGACACCAGGGATGCCCCAGCGAGAGCCACCAATTCAGCAAGGAGCTGACAGTGGTCAGGACAGACAGGTCTGTCCAGACGAGGACACGTTTAGAAGCTGGAAAAAAAAATGCTGCACTTAAAAAGTGCATAAAAATAATCTGCTGAGGACAAGTTACAGTTTTCAGTGATGTTCGCTCAAGAGAAGGGCACATGCTGGCTCATCACAGAGCAAGAACGCAACACCACCCCGCCCCCCCCCCCCCGCACCCCTGCAAAGACAGGGCTTTCCACAGACCAAGCCCGAAGCCTGGGTACCAGATCCAAGGTGGGGATGACGGGGCAGACAGCGCTGGGGACCTTGGGGAGATGGGGAAGGTCAGACACAGGCACGAGAGACAGACAGGACACTGGGAGTGGGGGGCTAAGCCCAAGGAAAGGGGCCTCGGGGCTCACGTGGCGTTGGGGAAGGAAGAGGCAGTGAAGCAGCCAGGCACGCGGAGGGCCAGTGGTCGGGGCCGAGAGTCCCCAAGGGTCCTCTTGGCCAGCCGAAGACGGAGACGATGCTCGTAACATAACCATCGGCTCTCCCCGGCCTCCAGAGGGTCGGGAGCTCCCTCCTCTCACTTCCCCTCTCACACCGGCCTCTCCTTTCCTGCCAGTGTGCCGTGGGGTGACCTCTGCAGTGGCTTTTGTCTACTCAGGCTGCCCAGTCCAGGGCACCTGGAAGACGGGGTGGACTCAAGGCAGGAAGCGTCCCTGTACCTTCCTGCTCTACTAACGTCTACATGCGCTGCCCGTCCCTCTGGAGAGGTAGGTCCTGGCCTCTGGTAACCGTGAGGGATGGAGCACAAGGATGACCAGGATGGGTGGTCCCGGCCCCTGATCCTCGCCCTCACGCACTCTCGAGCCAGGAGAGGAGACCCCACGTGACCACTATGCCAGTGGCCTGCTGGGTTCCAGGTGACCGGAGCCATGTCCTCCGACCTGCTCCATGGTGGGCAGTGGCCTCTGCCCATCCCATCCTCCCCAGGTACCTGGTTCTGCAGCTGGGCGGATGTGGCTGGCAGGTCGCTGTCGCGGACGGCCAGCCTCTCCCGCAGGGCCACCAGCTCCTCCTGCAGCCGGGCTCTCTCCTCCTGCAGCTGGGACATGGCCTCCACCATCCTATGCACCACAGGGGCCGCACCTGGCGGCCCCGGCAGGCCTGAGCACCTCCCGCCGCCAAAGAGCCGCCCACCTATGAGCAAAGTAGCGGCCAATCAGCAGGGCAGCAGAGGGCCCACCCTGGCCCAGGAGAGGGGGCCTGTCACAGCAGGGTAGACCATGTGCTGAGTGTTACCCAACAGGACAGGAGGGGAGTGCG
The DNA here is from genome assembly GCA_004027375.1 of Macroglossus sobrinus. NCBI lineage: Eukaryota > Metazoa > Chordata > Mammalia > Chiroptera > Pteropodidae > Macroglossus > Macroglossus sobrinus. Next base: position 52,649 of record PVKZ01002522.1, on the reverse strand, counting down.
AGCAGAGGGGACGGGGAGCTGGGCGAGGGCTGGGGACACCAGCAGCAGCAAGAGCCGGGGGTCTCCAGGGCCTGCCTCAGAGGAAGCCGCTTTGGTGGGCAGCGTCTGGGGGGGGCGGGGGGTGGTAGTGAAATTGCCTGGAGCAGGACTTGGGAAAGTAACTTTCACTGAATGCTCTCCTCAAAGCATGGGTTCTGGGTCCGGTGAGCAATGCCTTCTCCACAGCCGGCCTTCACGGCATCGCCGCTGAGAAAGACAGGCCTCCTGGCAGCAGTCAAGGCTCCCTCCCCAGAAAACACTGCTCTCGGGGGAACCTAATATCCTTAAGCCTCAAACCCTCTCCTGAGTAGAGAAGAGAGGCGAGGCTCGTCTAGCCTGCCCCCTGCCTAGGCAGTGGTCACCTGCACACGGGAAGGGAGCAAAGGGAGGGTGTGCGTGCACAGGGGACAGACAGACCGGGGCACGGAGACAGACACAGCACGTGGGGCAGGGACACAGACACGCCTGCTCTGGGGCAGACACCTCTACTCAGGGGGACTGAGCCCAGAGACCACACAGGTGGGAGGAAGCGTTTGATACTGGGGCGGGCTGACTCTGCCTGGGTCCTTCCACTGTCCCACCACCAGGAGCAGGAGAGAGACAGACCGAGAGACAGACGGAAGGACAAAGACACAGAATCAAGGCCTGTGACCTGCTAATGGGGCCTGGGAGGCTCGTCAGAGCTTGCTTCCAGTGCACTGAGAATGGCCACGGGCTCTGCAGATGGGGAGCTGGCGAGGAGCTTGGGAGGAGGGAGGCGGGCAGAGGAGAGGGTGAAAGGGCAGGGGATTCACCTCTCCCAGCAGGTGACCCAATCTGGCCCTAGCCAAAGTCCCCAGAGGTGGAACAGTGTCCAAGAGGGAAGCCGGAGGAGCGGCATCTGCTGGCTGCAAGCCCCCTCTGAGGACCAGGGCTTCTGGGCTCACCCACGACAGGTGCCGGGAGCCGCAGCCCGGTGCAGATGGGACTGAGGGGCTCCCAGACTCCCTGAACCAAGAAAGCCTGCACCTGAAGTCACACATGCTGCTAGCGGCTTTGACCCAGGGGAGGCAGCAAGTGTGCTCGCTGAGACTGGAGATGCCCAGTGAAGCTTGCTTTTTGAACTGGCCTGGAGTGGGGAGTGTGGAAGTTGCTGCTTCCGGCTGGACTGAACCGGGAAGTCTCAGCACTGACCCGGGAGGGGTGGAAGGTGAGAAGCCCCTGCTCCCAGCCTAAGGAGTGCAGGCGAAACACACACAGCCTGGCTTTCCCCCACTTCCCAACCCCTTGGGACAGCTTCAACTCAAGACCCGCTAGAGTCACTGGTTGGCTAGGGGCCCTGGCCATGTGGCCTGCATGTGACACAGCATGCATGTCACACCGGTTGGCCAAGCTTCTGCTCTGTTCTAGAGAGAGTGAGGATGGACGGATGCTTCCGGGCCTGCCCACGGGGCTGCCATGGCAGCATGTGACCAGCGTGGCCCTCAGCCCTCTGCAGACTGCTGCGGGGTGGGAGGGAATACACCGGGCTCCAGGGCCACGAGCTGGTTCTGCCCCTGAAGGGACACGTGGGAGAGGCCCTTCAGGGTCGTCCCTTGTGAAATGAGGTCAACAGTCCTTGCCCAGAGAGGCACGCTTGGGACAGAAGCCTGGACACCATGGCAGATGAGCAGGTGTGAGTGTGTTCCCCAACAGGACGTGGGGGAGAGAGCCCTTCTCGCCCTGGACATGCTCGTATCCCAGCCGCCCTCAGCGCCCACACCTGGCGAGGTTCCCTGTGACCTCAGCACAGTGCCCCTGGGACAGGGGGGGCCGAAAGGGGGCCTGAGGAGTGCTTGCTCGGGGGAAGAAGACCTCAAAGAAGCTAACGCTGGGCAGGGGGTGTAGGAGGGAGGGGAGAGGTGAGACCAAAAGGGAAGACACTCGGGGAAGCTTGACCCAACAGGCCCTTGCATAGAGGAGGCTTCGCGCCTCTTAGTAGGTCAGCTTGTCACTGCAAGCTTTCAAAGGAGTGAGCCTCAGAGACCCCGCCTGGGAACTGTCCCTGATGGGCACTCAGGCGCAGGGAGACCAAGGCCTGGCCCTGGGCCTGGCCCCGCCTCCAAGCGTCGGTCCTCACCCTGGACTGGAACTGGCCTCTCCTCCCAGCAGATCAGGAGCGCCCATCTGACTGGCCGAACGCTGTCCCTGCCCCCAGGCCCCGCCACCCACGTCTCAGCCTGACCCCAACACCTGAGGCTGAACTGAACGTGGGCAACCGTGGGCGACAGCCGGGCTCTGGCAGGACCTCAGAGAAGGGAATGGGTCACCTCCCGGCAAGTTCAGACACACAAGTCAACCTCAGGCGGCAGGAAGGCAAACAAGGGAAAGACCAGCTCCTTCTTCTCCTGACACCTGTTAGCCTTCCCCTTCGGCTCCTGGAGGATGACCCCTCCCAGTTATCACGGGGGCCGGGCTTCTCGCTGGGGAAGCTCAGAGAGGGGGCCTGTAGAATCTTCCAGAACCAGTCGGCCTTGCCAGAAAAGAGCGGAGCCACCAGCTCCTCTTTCCTGGCCTTGAGGCAGCAGAGTGAAGCCCCCATGCCAGGGTCTCTGGGCCCCCAGGTGGGGTGGACCCACAGATACAAGGGGAACGGGTCAGGCCCTTCTCTGCAGGCGGTGGCGTCTCTGAGGCAGCCTCACTCGCCCTGCTTTTGACAGGCGCCAGGGAAAAGACAAAAAGCGGGGAAATTCAACCCCAGCCCGTGCTAGCCAAAGCCTCTTATCACTGCGTGGGGCCCCAGTGTCGCTGAGAGGAGGGAGTCCCTGGAGGAGGGATGGACAGGCTGGGGTCTCTGAGTTCCACGTCACAGTGTCCAAGGTCTGCATGGGCCACCTCCAGGTGAGAAGGACGGAATGTGGGGACAGCTCAGAGCCTCCCCTCTGGCTCCAGCGTTAGCCAGGGCCATTGCAGGCCAATGATGGGCTGACCTCCTTTACCTGTTTTCTCTACATTCATGGTGCCACCAGCTTCCTGGGCCTCCCGGTCCCGCCTGGGGGCCGGCGCCTGCCTCTTCAGGAGCGTCTCTTCTTTCGTCCCCTGACTCTTGCTCTTGCACCCCTTGTCCCGTAGGGCCTGCTGCCAAGACACAACCAGAATCCTCACGTGAAGGGGACTGCAGTGGGGGAGGGAGTGGAGCTGGCAAGGACCAGGGCCGGAGTGGGGATTGGAGGCGGGAGGGAGTGCATCTCTCACCGGGAGACAGAGAGGCCCAGAGTCTGGAAGCAAATGAGCTCAGATCCTACGACAAGACAGTGACAGTGTGTTCAGCAGAAAAGGTTCTGGGACGCTTGGAAGTCCTCAGGTAGAGTCCACGCTGCCACTCCTGTGGGCCCTGTGAGGCGTGGGCCACCAGGGCAGCAGCCGACTCCGCTCGGGCCCACAGCCACGCCGTTCACAGGCCTGTCCAGCCTCCCCAGGCACAAGCTCAAGGCAACTCCTCCCACGATGTCCACCGCCCCCACCTCCAGATGGCACCAGCCTGGGGCACGTGGGGCCAGACAAGCAGGGGAAGGCCACGGCCCACCGCACCATGGCTATCCAAGGACCACAAGACCCTGTCTCCTGATCAAGGAGGAAGCAAGGCAGAGAAGGCTGAGGTAGAGCAAACTGCGGGAGAGGCAGAGAGACAGGCGAGGGAGAGGCAGAAAGAGTCTCATCCAGACGAAATCACCGGCAGCTCACACAGAAAGACATCCAAGGCAACAACCGCATATAAAGGGGGGTCCCATTTAAGGATAATGGATATAAAATGTCTCGAAAAATAAGTTGGGGAAATAGGAAGACAGCAGTTCTCTCTGGGAGGCTGGGTGATGGCCAGGCAAAGAGGAGAAACGTGCATCTTTTCAACTATTTTGAGAATAAAAAGAACCTTAACCGAGAGACTGCGGGAAGAAGGGAAAGGAGGCTTTTCATTTGCATTTTTAAGCTTACAAACATCAACAGTGCTCTGTTTGTTTTTTAGCGTCAACGGAAGTTAACTGAGAGGAGAGATTCCAGGCGTGTTTGGTGTGTCTTTGTGTCCACCGTATTCAAAACAAAGAGACAGATGCTATGTTTTAAAAAAAAAAAACGGATCCAAGTCTCAAGTCGGGTAGAACTCGGTGTGAAGCCTGCTTCTGCCTCCTGCGAGCTGTGTGACTCTGGGCAAGTTGAGTTACCTTCCTTCCCTGAAGCTCCGTTTCCCCCGTTTTTTAAATAGAAATGATAACAACCACCCACCTCATGGAGCTGGTGTGAAGAGCAACTGTGACAACTTGGGCAAAATACTCCAAGTGTCTGGCACGTAGCAAGAGCTACATACCAGGTAGCCATTTGTGTTATATTATTGCTTTAGTCTTAAGTCTTTTTTATTTTTGTACTTTCATCATCAATAAGCGGATAAAGAGAATTGAAAAGAAGCCAAAAGCAACACCACCAAGCTAGTTAGTTTGCAATGAATGCACTATCCCCCTCCCTCTCCCAACCCCACATTCTACTCGAGACAGGAGAGTGGAGAGCCCATCTCTCTCTTTATTTTATTTTATTTTTTTTTTAGGAAAATTCTGCCAATTTTATTCTGTCCCCACCCTTTGACCAACTGCCACACCAACACAAGCAGGCTTGTCGGCGGTGGCGGCAACGGTGGCAGCTGGAAGTTTCCATTTGCCGACCAGAGCAAAGGTTACACTATTTCTGGCCTGTTGGCCAAGCCACAGGAGGGCAGACGGGGCCCCTGGGGGGCTGGGAGTTTCTGCAGCGCCTCCACAGGGACTGGCTCCGGTTTTAGCTGCTGGAGATGCTGGGGAGGGTCACTGAGCCTAGGGAGTCACTTCGCTGTGCCTGGGTCCCTACTTCAGCCCTACATCCCGGTCCTCGAAGCACCTATGAACATCACAGAGCTTTGCAGGGCGAGACCATGGAAACGGGTTGCCGGCTGGAGCTTCTCAGACATCCTCAGCAGATCTGCTGACCCCAGGACTCGGCTGCAACCACAACCCGACACCCCATAATCAAAATGCAAGAACAGAGCCACCGCCCAGCTCAAGGCAGCTGGTTTCTGACCCTCTTGATTTAACTGCCAACGTCTCGAGTCAGACAAAAAAGAAAGAAAGAAAAAAAGGATTCTCTGGTTTCTTTAACTGTTCTCGTACCAGACCTGCTTTTCTCACAGAACTTACTGATAAAAGGACCATTTGATTCAGTTTTCAGATGAACCACATAAAAGGGGCTGAGAAAAACCCTGAAGCTCAAATCTACCTCTGAGGTAAGAGCAAGCACCTGGCCCGTGTTCGGATCAGGATGCAGGGCCACGTACCACCCGGGCCCAGGACTTCTGTCTACGCCAGGGCACATGGGTCTCCCACACTCCATTGTGCCCTCCATTTGCTCCTGTCCCTTCGAGGTGGGCCCTCTCGTGCACGATCTTTCTTGGGGAGGTGGGGGGGGGGCAGGGCGAGGACTCTTGGCCACACACCCAGATAACTCTGGTCCTTTGTCCTCTGCCACCGCCTCGGTGGCCCTTGCCTGGTTTACTTTCATATTTTTGTGATCATGTGATTGCTCTCTGGCGCCTCTGCTACACTGTGTGTCACCACCTAGCACAACACCTGGCACATAGTAGGCACTTCATAGATCTGTGTTAACAAATACATTCATTTAAAAAGTGCAGAGTCTCTGTGGTCCTAAAATTACTCAATGCTAGAGCTGCACGAATGCAGAGATCTTTAAGCAGTTCATTGCAATCAGAAAAAATACAGAGGATCGGTTAGAAAATTCATGGCAAACCCCGGAGTGGAATATTACGCAGCAGTTTAAATGAGTGAGGTAGTTCTACCTATGTTGACATGCATGAAGAAACCGTCAAGATTTACCGTTGAGGGAAAGAGCTAGCCACAGAATAATACATGAAAGTAAACAAAAAATTGTATAAATATAATTCATTGAAAAGATAAATAAACACCAGACTCTTAATAGTAGATTTCTCAGAGATATAGGAAGTACTTAGTTTCTGGATATTACATCTCTGCCCTGTGTGAATTCTCTACTCCATATGGTGCAAAGCTTATCATGTTTAGTGGTTCAGATCCTAGCTTGCTTCGTGATATAGTAGCAAGATATTTAACCTCTCTGAGCATTCATCACTGCATCCATGAAATTCAGATAAAACAATACCTATGTCTTAAGATTATTATGAGGAACAATGTGAGATATATAATACACGTCACAGCGCTTGACACAAAGTCAGTGTTCAATAAATAGTAGCTACTATTACTGCTATCGTTACGCATTCCTTCTGCGAGCAAAGAACCCAAGCTTTGGTGAAGCCCTGTCTAGCTTTGGATTCCCGCTTTAAATGAAGAAATATAAGAACTGCCCCACGGAGTCACACGCCCGAGCAGGAATAAACAGCTACCCTAAAACCTGCCTGCCTTCCTCACAGCTTCTCAGAAAAGGCCCCACGTTTCCCACTTTAACACCTCAGCCAGCCGGGGTGTGGCTGAGAAGCTTCTGTCATCTGTGAGATTTCCCCCAAGATAACTAATAAAGCAAATTGCTCCATCCGTGCAGGCCCACGGGCAGATGTGCTACGAGGAGATTAGCAAAGAGGCACAAGGCAGGTCCCGAGCTCTTCATCGGTGCTTCCTTCCCCAGAGGAGCCTGTCGGGGACCCAGCTGCTGGAGCTCAGAGGGCCAAGGCCAACTTCATGGTTCTCAAGGTCCCATGCCGCTTACCTGCACACTCAGGTAGAGCCTGCGGGGGCTCCCGGGGCCAGTGCAGTCCACGCTGAGGGCTCGGCACTGAGCTAGGGCTGGGTGGGCTGCAATTCGGGCACCAGAGTCTTCGTCACCACCGGCTGGGGTGTCCTTTCCATGCGCTGTCCCAAGACAGAAAAAATACGTGAGATGCTTAGACCCTGGGCAGGGCCACAACTGAGCGTGGCGCTTGCACACACTCCAGCCAACCCAGGCCCAGCCAGGAGGGACACACATGCTCTCACACGCCTGCCAGCACAGAGGGAAGGCCTGGCACTGGTCAGGGGCCTAGTAGGCCTTTCTTACCAAAAGCTGACCCTAGATGCTCTACAGAAGGGTGCTCAAGTCCCTCTGGGGGCTCCCCTCGCTCCACAGTGGCTTTGGGGGCTGGCACTAGCTCATGAGGGCTCTCTGCAAAGAGCAGCAGAAGGGAGCAGTACCAACCTGGCCACACTAAACCCCAGAGGAGGTGCACCCTAGGGCCGAGGCTTTATTCCCTAGGCTGCCTCTAGGTGGCAATTTCTCCACTGCCTTCACTGAGACCAACCCCAAGCTGGGTGGCCTGGTCTGAACTGCCTTCAAAAGCATACTCAGGACCAGCTAAGGTGCATCCCCTCCTGCCTCTGACACATTGCCTCCCTCAGCAGATGGGGGTGAGGGCTGACTGTGGCACCGACACCCCATCCACCCCACTTCAACCCTCTACTACAGCCTGTGGAGCCAGATGGGGCAGGGTGGGGGGAGGGCTCGCCTCACAGGGGCAAATGCAAAGCCACCACCCTGGGCTGTGATGACATGATGAGTGCCAGCCATGGGCCAAGTGCTTCCCAGGCCTTAAGCACCCTTCTTGATCCTCAGTTTCCTTGTCAATAAAATGGGGATAAGGAACTGAATCACAGTTCTGCAGTAAGGATAAAATGGGTGACACACATAAAGAGTTCGCACGGTGCCAGGTGAGAGCTGAGGGGCCCAGGGGCAACCAGGTCGGCCGAGTCCCTATGCAGGGGCAGGCACTATGCTCAGCATTTCACACCCACCCAGGATTTCATTTGGCCTTTGCCTTACATTTTAAAAGTGGATAGGAGTCTGTATAGTCATATAATCCTCACTCGGTACACTATACGCACACACAAGACTGGGAGGAACTAAGTGAAAGGTTTAGTGACAAGCTCATACAGGCGTCGTTTTGTTGCGCTTCACTTTATCGCTCCCCACAAATGCTGTGTTTTTTACAAATCAAAGACAAGACCCTCCACTGGCAAAAGGATTACGACCCGGGGTCCTGAGACACTCGCATTATCGTGGTGGTCGGGAACTGGCAACATCTCTGTGGTATGCTGTAGATTTTTATTTTCTTGTTTATAGTTTTCTGTGTTTTTGAAATTGGTTTTTGCTTTTTCGTTTTTCAGGCGAACATGTTTTTGTTGTTGGCTTCTTGCTTTCTTTGTTCTTTTTCTTTTTTCATTTTTTTTTTTAACCAGGAAAGAAATACTTGTTCATAATTCCATTTGTAATCCTTACAACCTTGTGGGGGTAGAGACCATCTTCAGCCCCTTCCAGACAACCAGGGCCACCTGACCCCGAAGCCCAAGCTTTTCCTGGTGGCCCCCAGAGTCACCCCAGCCTCAGTGTCCCCTGCAGAGAGACCTTGGAGGGCATTGCTCTGGCTGCCACTGATAGTACAAATGTGGTAGGAGAGAGGGAACCTAACAGGATTTTTCCGTGCGCCCTCTCTGGGCCTCAGTTTCCCCTTCTGTGCTTTGAGGGTCTTGGAGGGATTCTGCCAGCTCCAACAGGCTAGCGATCTAAACCCTTTACCCCGTAAGTCAAGAGCAACAGACGACAAACACCTGAAAGCATCTGGTCCGAAGACACCTCTCTCCCTGACACTTCCAGGATGACCTGTCCAAGCCGAACTTGGAAGGTCAAGGGCAGCTCCCCCAACAATCCAGCCCCCACCCAGAATCAGAGTTGCCACTTACTTATTTAAGTTGGAGGCACCAGGGGATATAACCCAGAAAGGAGAGCTGGTGCTGACAGCTTCCCCAGGGGGACAGCGGGGGTGCCCAGACGCGGGGACTCCTTCACTGTCCCTCCCGGGCCCCTGCAGAAGCCACCCTGGATGGCATCTAAAAACCGCGAGCACAGCACCCAAACCCCACCCGGCCCGGCTCCAGAGCAGCTTCAACCACCCCTCCAGCCACCCACGGGGGCCAGCGCAGGCGGGATCAGGTGTCAGCGGTGCGCAGGGCGCCAGGCAGCCACTTCACCTACCTTGTTTACCAGCCTCGGGCAGGAACCGGAGGGAGAAGCAGAGGGAGCGCCCGAGCACTGGCCAGGACACTGGCCAGGACGTGTGGACTGGAGCTACCCCGGCCCGGCCAGGCTGGGACCGCGCGCCTGCTGGCCGCCTTCTCTGTGCTCTAGGGACCGCGTTAAAGTACAACTCAGCGTCTGCGACTTCTCTCTGTACAGACAGCGCAGGGCAGCAGCCCCGGCGAGATTGACGCCCTGACTCCACGCCCGCCTTGCCGGCTGCCGCCGGACCCTGTAATTTACCTGACAGCTCTGACTGAGCCTAGGAACTTGCGAGAACCCTCGCTCTCATCTCTGGTATCAGGAGGAAGGAAGGGAAATAAAGAGGCATTTTAAAAATGCGGACTCACCAGTTCTCAACCTCCCCGGGCCGGTGTGTGGGAAAGGGCGGGAGGCCGGGCTGGCGGGGGCGGGGCGAGCCATCCCGGGCTCGGGCTCCGGCTCCGGGGCCCGGCCCACTCTCCAAAGGCCGTGCAGCGAGGGCGTGGCTCCCAGGTTCCAGGTCCGGCGAGACTGGACCATGGCCCGGGGCTCAGCAGCCTCCTCTGGGCACCGGGCGGCCTGAGGGGAGAGCAAGGGAAAAGATTGAAGACCCCTGGCCAGCACGGGGGCGGGGGCAGGTCAGAGCCTTTTAGAGGGTCTGGGCCAACTTGAATGAGCCCCTCGGGGGGCTCACGGGAAGAAACCAGGCCTGCCACCATTTGGGGGTGTTTGTTACCAAGTAGGGAGGCTCAGAATTAGTCAAGGAGCCCATCAGGTGTATCTGCAGCACGATGTGGAAACCCCACATCTCGGCCCCTCCACTTAGGAGCCTGGCAGCTTAAAGACACACCAGGTCACCACCCCACATGAAGGAAATGCGGGTCAATACCCGCCCCTCTCCATAAATCTAATCAGAAGAGGCCCTGACCGTGGCCAGCGACAAGTTAGATACACATATCAAATTCTCTTAAAGTCAGCTCACTCGAGTGTTCAAACTAGACTTCACTCCAGCCTTACAATGGGCAGGCAACAGGCTAGGAACTGAGATACAGAGATTCATTCATTGTTCATTTGATAATTATTTATCCGGTGCCTGCTACGTGCCAAGCACTTGCCAGGGGTACTCTTTGATCAGGAGAAAGGTGGCCTCAAAGCTCCCTGTGAGGAGGGAGGTAAATATTTCAACAAACCTTCATAGACAAAACAGCTACAGGCAGGCACGGGAAGCTGTGGGAGAATGGGGGTGGGGTGGGGGGGGTGAAGCACTAGCTCTGGTCTAGATGGAAAGTCCCACAGGTCCCTTCTAAACTGGACAAATGAACAGCACAGACGTCCAGCATTCAGTGCACTAGTCTTTACTGAGCACCTATTGTGGACAAAGCAGCCTGAGGGCATTTAAGGTGACCAAGCTGTACTCTCAGACTCGGACGGACAGTGATGCCATTTACAGAAGCCAAGTCAGCTCAGAGAGGCAGTGTGGAGTTTGCTTTTGGTTTTAAAATGGCATTGGAGGCACCCAAGGACTTCCTAATGGCGCTACCTGAGCTGAGGACCACTTCCTCCATCCCTCACTGCACTGACTCCTTGCTACCAGACATCTATTTGAACAGTGTCCCTCTCTCCCGACTCTCTATGGTCCCCCGGGTGGAGTTCATAGCATGTTCATCTTTGCAACCCCACAGCACCCAGCAACATCCACACCAAATGCCCAGCTTGTTGGTTAAATGCCCGGAAATGAACACACACCAGGGCTCGAACTGAAACTTGGAAGACAGCAGGGATGGAGACTCAGAGCTGGCCACAATTTCACAGGGAGGGTACAATCGCCAAAGGTCGTGCAAGAGGAGAAGGCAACCAGGGAGGGCAGCTCATTCCCGGAGGGAAGGGAAGTTGAAGAAGGACGGTGGCAGAAGCACCAGGTAGGTGCAGAGTCCGCGGAGGTGACCAGAGAGTGAACCATGCCACAGAGAGGTCAAACTGGAAGAATGTCTGTGGAGCAAGGCAGAGGACAAACCAAGGGATTGGCGGGCGCTACAGAAGGCCGCCACTTCCTTCTCTTCGGGGATGTTTGGCTAGGGTGGGAAGGAGAGGCTGAATCGAGAGGATGTGGTATTTAGGGGAGACTGGAGCATGCTGGGTCAACAGAGGGACAGGGATGACTGAAGAAGCATCGGGAGTCGAAAGAAGGAAGAATGCAGGGACAGGTGGCCAGAAGATCTGATGAGCAATGTACGCAGAGCCCTGGAAAGAATGCCAGGCTCCTGTCCAGAGACTCATGGTCTCTGCCTTCCTTGGCTGAAGAAGACAACTTGGAGGAGGAGGCTCACGGGTGTTGTCTCACTGGGAGCGGGGCAGGAGGACTGTGGGCCAAAGGATGGGGCAGAGGCTAATCCAAATATGTGGGCTGGCTCCCCTGAGAACTAAGGATGGGCCACTGGGGAGTGGAAGGCACCAGGAGGAGCACCCATATGGCCCCTTCTCCAGGCTGCTGGGCACAGAGCTGGGCACACAAGCAACTCCGATGACCAGCTGCCCGATGGGCAAGGAGGGAGAGAGATGGGCTCCACCCGCATGTGGAACAGGGCATTGAAGGTCAATTCCAGGGTTGAGGGAAAAATCTTTTAAGGAGATCAGCTACGTCTGAGGGGCAGGGACAGGAAGAGAAAATATTTCTGTGGCTTTCTGGAAGGGAAGTCAGGGAAGCAGCCTGGACCTTAACAGGAAAAAGGAGGAAGGGTGTGTGCAAGATCCTGAAGAAGAAGAAAAGCAGCTGAGTTTTAGCAGAGGGGAGCATCAAGGTCAAAAGTATCAAAGACTCAAATAGGTCCAGGCTGGGCTGCTACAGACCAAGGACTCATGGGGTGGGGCAATGGGGACACTGTATTGGAGTGGCTGTGACCAAAAGCTGGTTCAGAACCCAGCTCTGCCACTTACTACATGTGTAACCTGGGAGAATTACTTTGCACTTCACTATCTGCATCTGAAAACAAGCAGAACTGTACTTAATGGGGTTGGTATACGGATTAGTTAATGCGTCTATAAAGTGTTCAGAACAATACTGCCATATACTAAGAACTCAAAATTTTTATTTTTCAGTGATCCCCCTGCAGGGTTGGTGAGTGAATGCAGGGGGGTTAGCTGTGGGAAAGGGACATTGCCTCCTGGGATTCAGGCCACGGTGGAAGAGCTGCAGCCCTGTACCCCCAAACCAGGGATATTGCAATGATTGAGGGACAGACTTGAAAACTGCCCAGAGACGGCTGCTGGCGAGGGCTTAGTTTTCCTGGGAGATCAGGGAGAAGGTCAGGGAGCTGGACGGGAGCTGGACGGAAGCTGGGACCTCCTCCACACACAGTCACACGTCCTGGGTTTTCCAGGACAACCCACAGTTGAAAACCTCTGCTCCCTAAGTGCCCATAAAGACTGCAGGACTCATCAGCCTGTGTCCCTGAAGTCCAGTCACTGCAAACATAGGGCCCCATTCTGAGGCTGCATTCCTTGCAAATGACTCTCCCTGGCCAAGGAGATGGCTACTTTATCAAGGGCATGGGGAATTCACCTGGGAAAAGAGAGGTGCTCGCCCAGACTCAAATGGAGAAAGAGTGGGGAGGGAAATGTCAGAGGCCAGCGGCGGCCACTACCCACCACCTTGAGACATCTGTGTTGGGGGTTGGGGGAGTACTTGAGTATTTAAACACAGCTTCCTCTCTAAAATCTCAAATCTCCCAGGACCAGGCCCTTCGCTGCAGCAGAGTTCTGCTCTAACTAAGAACATGGGGTTGAAGGAGGTGGTTTCTGGCTCTCCTGCCCTGCCGGGACCCCACCCCCAAAGGCTGCCGCTGTCAATCGCTGTTACCCCACTGCCCAAGAGCGCACCGGCCCGGGCCCTCCTTCCTAACCTCGGGGCTGGCGCGCCGCACACCCGGGGGGAAGGCGAACAGCCCAGGGGCCGGGCGTGGTGGGAGGGCCTGAACCTGCAGCCTTCCAGGGAGCCGCGGCTGTGCAGGGGACCTCCGCAAGGGGAGGGGGCGGCGCTGACGAACACGCGGTTCCCTGGTAGGGTCAGGCTTTCCGGGCCAATGAAATCGGAACGAGGGTCCCGAGGCTGCTCCGATCCTAGCGGACGTGCCGCCCCATGCCCGGCTCCGGACAAGGTCCTCGGCTCCGGACAAGGTCCTCGGCTGCGGCCGGAGCGCGCGGGGGCCGGCGGGGGGACCGCGCAAGGCTGAGTCTCCCGAGCCCCGCCCTCCCCGCGCCCCACGGCGAGTCGGGGCAGGGGGTCCCCCGCGGACAGGGTGGGCCCGGACGCAGCGCCCCGAGCAGAGACCGAACGGACCCTGAGCGCCCAGGCCGCCCCCAGCGCGCCCCCAGCGCGCCCCGGCCCCGGACTCACCCGCCCGGCGGAGGCAGGATCCCCGCGTCGCTGCAGCGCCGGGGGCTCGGCGGGGCTCGGCCAGCCAGCGGGAGGCAGCTCCACGCCGCCGCCTCCGAGGCCCGCCCCGCTCCGCCCCTCCCGCACACTTTCCACAGGAAATGATTAACTCGGGCCGCGGCGCGTTCCCATGGCAACCGGCTCCGGCGGAGCGCGAGCGCGCGCGCACTCACGCACTCACACTCACGCGCGGGGCCTCCCACTCCCCGGACGCCCGCGCGCGCTCAGCCCAGACGGCACCCAGGGTGTCCCAGCGCCCTTCCACCTGCACACGTGCGCGCTCGCCCGCAGGCGCACACGCATGCCATCCGTGATGCTGCTTCGTGCATGGACTCACACACACGACTACACGCGTCTCTCACACAGGCTCCCATTAGTTCACAGACACATTCCCACACTGGTTCTTACATATGTACGGTTCCGCGTAAGCCTCCTCTCTAGCACGCACAGCCTCCAACCCTAGTGCAAAACTTTCACACACGTTAGTTAGTACTCACATACACTTACATGTGCCTCCTCGCTGTCCTTTGCACACTCAAGCTCTAGTACACACGTTCTGTTGACATATGTGTTCCCATATGCTCTGACACAGTCTATCGCTTCTGTGTGTATACGTTTTCACACTCCCGCCCACTTTACACACACACTGCCATTATCGTACAGCACTCAGGCCTTCCACAAACGCATCACACACCCCTTAGTACACGTGTACACTTCCCCATGCTCACGGTCTCTCACACTCTCGACGCGTCTCACACCCTAGCCTACACGTTCTTTTAACCCCCAGTACACACTTTGACGCATGCTCTCGCACATTCTCAGCGTGCACACAGATGCCCTTTTACACGTTATCACACGTTTTCACACACATGCTCTCACTAGCTCTCGCAGGAATGCAGAGGCCAGGCTGCCTCCCCAGCCACAGCACCCCCACTCCTCCCCTCCCCCCAGGCAAATTAATTTCTCCCAGAGCCAGAAAGCTGCTTGGGATTTTTTTTTTAAGGTAAAGTCTTCCCTTAAGCACCCGTGAAAACACGCAGCTTGGTGGGCAGCAGCTTCTAGAGGAGCCCCCGAAGGCCTTTGTCATAGATGCCTGGGGGAGGCCGGGGAGCCACCGGCCAAGGATAGACAGCTGACCCGGAGGAGCCACTCTGTTCTTTGTCTCCCAAACAGAGGCGGCATTTTACTCCAGAGTCAGCAGCAAGATCCCCCCTCCAGGGTGCGGAAGGAAGAGAAAAAAGTCTCAGAAGCCAGCCCAGCACAGGCTGATGGTTCTGCAGATAATCCGAGGAAGGTGGGCACCCTGCCCCGTCCTGCTTGGCTCAAGAGGAGCAAGGAGGGCACTGAGGGGGGATCGTGTAGCTCCAGGCGGCTCTGGTCTGGGCCAGTGGTCAAGGATCCCAACCAGACAGAGCCAAGGTTCTGGGCCTCAGATTATTCTGGATGCCAGGCCAGGACACTCACAGTCCCCCTACTGGAAGTGGAGTAGGGTGTATTTTATTCTCTAACAGAGAGCAAAGCTCAGTGGAGGGTAAATGTCACTCTCCTGGAATGATTTCCTGGAGAGTTAGAGGTTTCCAGCTAAGGGAGGGGAGGCCATAATTTGAGTTACCTTCTCTGAATCCTCCTGCCTGCCCTCTAGGAAGCAGTGGTCCAGGGAACTGCAAGGTTGGATGAGGGTGCAATTTCTCTAGATTGATGTCCCTTTGTGATAGTCCCTGTCATTTGATTGGAGGCAGGGTGGTATCTGCCTTGAAAGTCTTGGTAGAAAATCGGAGGCCGCGTCTTACTTGCTCACTGACACTAACTGCAGGTTCCTTCCAATAAAGCCAAAGCCAGTTTTTTAAATTAATAATAACATTTATTGTACTTTTTCTCTGATTACAAAAGTAATAGATGTGCATTGTTACCATAATCCCACCCACTAGAGATAAATGCTGCCAACATTTTAGGACAGTCTTTTTTTTTTTTTCTATGCACATAATAGCTACCATTTATTCAAAGTTAACACGTGCCAGGCACTGCGCTAAGCTCTTTGTAAACAAGATCCCATTTAACCTTAAACACCCTAAGAGGTGGGCATCATCATATCCTCATTCTTCAGGAGAGGAAACAGCCTCTGAAAGTTCGTTCACAAACCCAGTCAGTGCGAGATAGAGCTGAGATAGGAACTCAATAGGTGTGTGTGTAAATACACATATACACAAACATATAGCACGATCATATGTATACAGGTACAAGAATTTATTAAGATCAAAACACCAGTGAAGGAAAAGGAAATTGAGGCATAAGGAGGAGGCATTTTCTGAATTCTAGGAAAACTCTGACTTGAAATGTAAAAAAAAAAAAAAAAAATTGTTTCCTGATTGTTAGAATTTACGTAAGAATGCACAATGTCACCAGCCACTACATACCAATGACTTCAAGGTCATTTCTATATTAGAAACTTCGCTAATGGCTTGATGTGGAGGCTGCCAACTGTCCCCTGGCCACAGGGGAAGTGTGGGGATTTGCCAGGTAGCCAAGGGCCCAAGAGTTTTCCTACCCAGAGGAAGCAAAAAGCCAGATTTTGTTTGCTCTGATTCTCATAGGAACCCGGAGTCAAGCACAGGTAAGACTTGCAGATTTTCCAGTTTTAGTGATGTCACTTGAGCTACGATCACCTCTAGGCCTTTGCTATGTTGTTCTCCCTGCCTGGAATTCCTCTAGCCTTCACCCCGCTCCTACCTGCCTCCCCCCATCTTTACCCCACTGACCCCTGCTTGTTTTTCAAGTCCTTCAAGAACAGAGGTCACCTTCCTTGACCCTCCCAGGCTCCGCAGTCCCCCCAACTGCTCAGCCCTCTGCAGTTTCCCCGCCCATTGTATGCAGTGACCTCTCCTGCCTACACCATGGGCTCCTTGAGGGTGGGCCTCTCCTTGTCTGGATCACAGGGACAGATTCAGCAGTGCCTTGAATCACGTAAGTTTTCACTGAGTAAATAAATAGATCAGGTATAATTCAGAGGGGAAGAACAGGTTACATTAAGCATATCTAAACAGATGCCCCCCCCCACTCTGTGTAAATTAATAATAATTCTTATCAAAAGGAAGTAAGAGATGGATCCTTAAGCAATTATTATAACGTGGTCAGTTGTGTAAAGTGTGTATCCTTGCATGATTCTGGGTAATAGACAGTTTCTTGAAGTTGGAGAACAACATTCTGTACTTAAGAGTCACATATTGAGTAATCCTGACTCAATTAAATCTTCCATTCCCCTTGAAATCGTCTGTGATGGACAGTGGAGAAAAAGCTGGGGAGGATCCCGTGGAGGGAACAGACAGAGCTCTGCACCCCACCCTTCAAACATGAGTTTAACCCCCAGCAGCAGAACAGGACACTCAGCCTCTGAGCATAGTGGGTGGGCTGGCTCTAGGCTCACACCTGCTAACTCTCAGGAAGCCACACTCCTCAGGAGACATGAAGTGTGGGGTCTTGGACAGCCCTTGGCTGGACTACAAGTTCCTGTCACTCTCCGCTGCTGCAGGCTTAGCTCCTATAGACTTAGCTCCTATAGACACTAGGTGCTCAACAGACATTTGAACAAATGGAACCTATCTCTCCCTCCTCCTGGTCCAGTTTCCTCTCTGCCCTTCCCCTTCCTGCCCAAGGGTGCCTGCTTTCTAAAAAGCTGTGTCGACGGGGGAAAATGTTCTCCCATTTCTAGAGGTCTCTGCGGGGAACCAAGACAACCCTCCCCACAGTAAAACCACCTCGCTTTCAAATCCCTAGACAGGGACTCCTTTCTTCATATCCCAGGGAGATTAAACTCAATGGTGGTGCTTTCCTGCTCTCAGGTAAGGGGAATCTAAAACTTCTTAGCATAGGAGAAAGAATTTGGCAGAGATAACATTCTCCTAGCACTCCAGGGTGGAAAGCAAACAGGGATTTTTTCCCCCTTTATCATTTCCTGTAGTCTAAAAAAATGAGAGGAATGCGCACACAGGAGATAGCATTTAAGCACTAGGTGATAAAAAGATTTCCCAAGAATGGCTGGGGGAGATAACCCTGCTCCCACCCCACCTTCTCTGAGTTTGCTCTTCCCAAAAACCATCTAGAAGCCTCCTCGGCTCCAGCATCCAAATTCTCCGAGCTTCACTTCTTGCTCTTAAATCATTCTCTCTCCATGTCTAAGCCAAGGCATGCATTATTAACGCGTTCCCACTTTTTTTTCAACTTCCCCCCATTCATTTCTCCCCATCTGCTGCAAATTCTAGGTGTCTGGGTTTTTTGGGGTTTTTTTTTAACTTCATTTTTTTTCCTGTGCAAATGTAGTAGAAATGGAGCGAGAAAAAAGCCCCCAATGCTACCACCACCCTTATTGTCATTGGCCCAGATTTCGTTTTTGGTACTTGACTTCGAGCAGACATCATTTCTTTGTTAAGAAAAGATAGTGTTGAGTGATGGTTAAAACTGGGTTTGGGGGGGTCAGGTAGTCTTGAGTTTGAACCCTGCCTCAGTCACTTCCTCCATGCCTCAGTTTCCTCCTGTGACCACAGACAGTAGCACTCTAACCTGCCCCATGGGGTTATCGTGAAAACTGAATAAGCTCAAACACGTAACACCCACAGCCCAGAATCTGGCACACGCGTGGCATTCCACAAACACTTGAGAATACATACAATTTTCGATTCAGTCTTTTCTCACTTAAAATCATGTGATAAGCATTTTCCAAGTTGCTTCCTTCTACGAAAGCCTGGTCTTTTTTGAAGGTCAGGGCCCAGACCGAGGACAAGAGCCAGCTCCCGTTTGGCGCTGGGGTCCCAGTGTCGGGTGACACACCCAGTGCTCAGTAAAAATGACCGAAAAGAATTCTCGTTTTAAATGTCTGTGTAATATTCCGCTGAGCGACTCTGCCCCAACTGAGCCATGGGTCGGATTGCGAGCAGCTCCCTTTTTTTCACTTTCAAGCATACCATTGCTGTGGACAGCGCCCAGCTCCCCGCACACAGCCTGTTCATTCCCTGGGTGGGGAGGGGGGATGACAGTGGGCTTGTTAATTTTATAAAATCTTTTTTGAATAAAGAGCCCGAGCATTTTTTTTTTTTACACTTTCCAAACATATTGCCAGATTGCCATCAGAAGGGCTGCACCAAATTTACACTTTGTTCTGTCATTGGCAGCATTTTTGACGAGAACTCCTTTTTTGCACTTATTTGCAGCTTTTCTCTTGGATCTGGAATTCTCGGCTCGGCTGGTTCCCCTGTGAGGCACGAGGTATATAAAAAGATGTCTGAGCCCCGGCTGTCAAGAAGTGTCTGGATCCTTTGCTGTGTTTCTGTCTGCTGGGCTGGGCGGGGCAGGCCTAGAGCACTGAGTCAGCGCACCCGTTCCCTGTCTGCTCGTTAGCCCCAGACACCTTCCCAGGTGGGCTCTGGAACATCCCTCCACCCCGGGAAGATTCTGTTAGGGGGCCATTAGCATTACTAAGGTTATTCGTGCTCTGGTACCAGCCTGGCACTTCTTTCTGGCTTCATGCAGTTAATCCATCAGCCACGCCTGGAAAGAGACTCCCACAAGAGGCTCTGGTGTCTGCCGTCAGCTTTCTGCTCCTAGCGGGGCAGGCAGAGTGTACAGAGGCAGCGGCCAGGTAAAGAAAGGAAGCTGGGTGTTCCCAGGGAGCCTCAGCCGTGGCTCCAGACCACCCTGCCGGCCTCTTGGCACTGCCAGCATTGCTCAGCCAGGTTCTGCGGCAGCCCGCGGCCCTCTCCCCCGATTCTGGCCCTGCTCTTCTGGGGGTGGCCCTTGTTTGCAAACAGCCGAAGGAAGTTTTGACGCTGTGGGTTAACCAGCCTCCCACAGCTCTGGGTTCTTAGTCATCCCGACATGTCTCAACCTTCCGCCTGCCCTGCCGATGTCACCAGCTAGCTCCCAGGTGATGGTGAAGAAGTGACTAGGAGCTTCCCAGTTTCAGTGGCTTCCATTCGTCATCCTCGGTGGGGAAGAGGGAAACCCCCTTCCCCCCCCCCCCGACCCACTGCAAACAAGTGGAATGTACAGGACCCGGATGCCAGGATGGGATCTTTATTTAATTCCCTTTAGCTTGGTTCTGTGGAGGGACACGATGCCCCAAGCACCGGGCTACACTCGTTACATACATACAGGATTGAATTCGATTTCATTTACTCTTCATGACGCCATGTGCAGCAGATACTATCACTCCCATCGTACAGATGGAGACACTGAGGCACTGTGCTGTAAGAATGGCTGGCGGGAGGCCCAGCAACGAGTAGGGAGCAGCTGTGGGAAGGCTTACAGTGCTGGGAAATTGGTGGGTCCTCCAAGTGGGAGCTGTGTTCCACCAACTGCTGGCTGACTGTGGGCAGATTTGGTCCCCTCTCTGGGTCTCCTGTCTCTCCCTGGGTAAATGATGAGGGTGACCTTTCTAACACTAAAGCAAGTTGGAAGGGATGACAGGAATTCTGAGATTTTGCTTGCTTCAGGCCTGGTACAAGGGAGGGGCTGGTCCAGCTGCCACCTGGGGCTCTGGCTTCACTCTTTGCAGTCGTGTCACAGAGAAATGCCAGCAGGAGAAAGGAGATCAGTGCTTGCCAGGGAAGGGGGGGGGGCGGGCGGGGGGAGAATGGGGAATGACTGACTGCTAAGGGGGTTTCTGTCGGAGGTGATGAAATAGTCTAAAATTAGATTATGGGGATGACTGCACAATTCTGCAAATATACTAAAAACCATTGAATTGTACACTTTAAATGGGTGAATTTTATGGTATTTTAATTATATATCTCAGTAAAGCTGTTTAAGAGAGGAAGGAAGAAAGAAAAGTGAAAAGGAAGGAGAGAGAAAGGGAGGAAGGGAGGGAGAGAGGGAAGGAAGGAAGGAAGGAAGGAAGGAAGGAAGGAAGGAAGGAAGGAAGGAAGGAAGGAAAGAAAGAAGGAAGGAAGGAAGGAAGGAAGGAAGGAAGGAAGGAAGGAAGGAAGGAAGGAAGGAAGGAAGGAAGGGGAGGGAAGGGGTGATGTGCTGCTATCAGCCCTGCTCTGTGGATGTGACCCCCAGGATGACCCCAGAGTCCAGGTCTTAAACCGCTGTACCACACTGGCTCTCGAGTAGAGTTGGTGGGGTCCTTGTCACCCTGTGTCAGTCCTCAGCATCACCCTGTGTCGGTCCTCAGCATGCATTCAAGGCTCTTACCATCTGCCTGCAGCCGACTGCCCAGCCTTCTTTCCCACTGATCCCCACGAGGCACCTCATTCTGTTCCTTGAGTTTACCACGTGTCCGTGCCTTCTCGGCTTCGCTCATGCAGTTACCTCCACGATGACAGCCCATCCACCCTGCGAGGCTCAACGAAAATACCACCGCTCTGTGGGGCCTTCCTGACACTGCCCAGGACTCACTTTCACTCACTTAGTCCCCCCGTGGGGGGACTCATAGGTCTCCTCCATTAGACCTGAGCTGCTTGAATTCAAGCTCGCATGCTGTGTTACCTTGGATGAGTCACTGAACCTCTCTGAGCCTCAGTGTCCTCATAAATACCTAATAGTAATAGGTATTGTTATTATCACGGGCAATATTTCTTAAGCACGTACTCTGTGCCAGACACTAAGTGCTTTATGTGCAAGATCTCATTTTACCCTTACAGCAGCCTGGGAGGTGGGTAGTATTATGACTTTATGTGACAGATGAAGAAACTGTCACTGTTGTTGAGACTACCACCCTTGTCCTTGTCACTATTCTGTCTTCTGCCACAACGCCTCACGTGCAGCAGGTACTCAGATCTTAAAATCAAGTGTGGGTGGAAACGGGAGGCAACGCGAATGGGAAATTTCCAGGCACAGAGCCCTGCCCACGACCAGAGTGCTCGGGGCTAACTCTGTCCTGGCGGGGATGACTCCATCTGTGGGGGCTGACGTCAGCAGATGGCTGAGGCCAGGAACCGAGGGTACCCTGCTTTCCTTTCTCCCATCAACCCTGTCTTTAGTCACAGAAACAGATCAGACCCTGCCCAAACCAGCCTGCAAGGCTCACGACTAACAGGCCTCCGGGGTAAATGGTGACCGAGGCTCTGTCGTTCGTAAGTGGCTGACTGGGGACAGAATTTGTGCACATTTGTAACCAGAATAGCTTCAGGGTTGGTTTTGCTTGCCAGCTCAAGGCCATGGGGACAGAGTGTTCTATGTCTCAGTGTCTTCGTGCCTTAACTATCCCAGTGCTTTCTAAGACCCGCCTCCAAACATTCTGTCGAAACCCCAGAGGCCACTTGCAAGATTCTTTGCCCACCACCCCTACTGACCCAGCTCCTGGCCCGACTGTTCGACTAGCACACGCCCCAAGACCACCGGGCAGGGCAGGGTGCCCCTAAATGAGTGCCGCACCCCATGTTTCACTCCTGAGAAACCTTCTATTCGGGGCATGGAAAGAAGGGGAGAAGTGTCCACTGTCCCTGGGCCCCACCCAGCCCAGCGTGTCCCCTGGCAAACTTGCCTGGGTTCATGGTGTCAAGGTGTTCTTCTGACTTCCCACAAATGCCCCCAGGTCCCCCAGACTCCTTTCCTTGCCACTGCCTGACCTGGGTACACATACAGTGCTCAGCACCTGGACTAAGTCTGTGCCCACGGTTAGCTCTGCCGGGGGGGGGGAAGTGTCCACTCACTCGATGGACTCGGCTGGATGGCTCGGCCCAGCAGATGGGCTTTTACATCCTTGAACTTCAGTCAGGAGTCCTGTCCCTTTGCCACCATGAGGTCCCCTTGGTGCTGATATGAATTAGTGGACGTGAATGGAAAGGGATGTGATCAAACTCTCTTTCCTGTTCATCACAGTCATTCGACAAAGGTGCTCGGTGCTGTTGGGCAGAGGGGAGGGAGGGTGCCCTCCCCTCCACTTCGGCCAGCTCCTCAGGTCCTCAAATCATCCCCATTTATGGGTGAGAAAACCGAGGCCCTGCGAAATTAAGCGCTAGTCCGAGGAGAGTGCCAGAACCAGCTATTCTGAGGCTGCTTCTCTCCACTGCCCACTCTCACCGGAAACCTACTCCATGATGTTCCTTACCCAAAACCCAGAAGCTATGACAGGCCCCAGAGGAAGAAGGCTGGAAAGGAAGTCAGATCTGTCCTCAAGTGTCTGAAGGATCCCCCAGGCCTGTGTCTCCCTTCCTCCCATCTGAGGAAGGCCTCGGAAGACCCGCCTCCGGTCTCCAAACATAAGCTGAGCAGAAGGCAAGGGATCTGCACGCCACAGAGGAAACTCTGGGCTCAGAACCCCCAAAGAGAGTGGCAGCTGACATTCCTCATCTGCCTGTTACGAAACCACAAGGGACTGCGGAGTGACAGCCAGCTGCTCTGGGTGTCGGAGGAATGTTGTTGCCAGACAGGTTTATGAGGCATCTGCTGAGATGAGACGATCTAGAAACCAGGCCTGGGTTCCTGCCACGCCAGGCGGCTGGGGCAGCCACCTCCCCTCCCCCACTACAGGGCTCACGGAGACCAAGGCCTGAGCAGCCACCCCACGCTCACCCCTAGCAAGACTGGAGCCACGGAGGTTACAGGGGTGCTCCTTCCACCAAGTCTGTGGCTGTGACAACCTACCCAAAACCATGATAACTACCAACAATAATTATAGTCACGTGTCAAAGAACTATGTTTCAGCCACCATGATGGTCCTATAAGGTTCCCAGGGGGACGGAGGTGCGGGGAGGACAAAGAAGGTAAAGGGGGTCAAAATATGGTGATGAAAGGAGACTCGATTTTGGGGGGGAGGTGGCCACCCAAAAGAGTACACAGATGTCATATTATGAAGTTGGACGTCTGAAACTCATATGATGTTATTATTAACCCATGTCACCCCAATAAGTTTAATTTAAACAATTATAATGGAGCTGAAAAATTTCTATTGCCTAGTGACCTCGTAGCTGCTGTAACGTCAAAGCGCAGTTCATGACAGTACGGCAGTGTCCCTGCCCTTCACGTCCCCTCACCACCCACTCGCTGAATCACGCAGAGCAACTCTGAGTCCTCCAGCTCTGAGTGAGTCCTCCAGCTCTGAGTGAGTCCTCCAGCTCCATTCCTGGTCACGTCCTGCGTAAGGTGTACCAGACTTTATCTTTTATACCATATTTTTACCATACTTTTTCTATGTTTAGATTCACAAATACTTACCATTTTGTCACTATTGCTTACAGCATTCAGTACAGTAACATGCTGCACAGGCCTGTAGCCTGAGAGCAACGGGCTACGCCATGCAGCTCGGTTGTGCAGTGGGTTATCCCATCTAGGTTTGTGTGAGTGTATCTGATGACAAAATAGCCTAAGTATACGTTCCTCAGAATGCACTGGGTCTTATTTTTGGAGGATCCCATGTATTCGTTTCCTGTGGCCGCTGTAACAAATGGCCACAAACTGGGGGGACTTAAACAACAGAAATGTATGCCCTCACAGTTTTGGAGTCTAGAGTCTGGATTTCAAGGTGTTGGCAGGGCCACACTACCTCAGGGCTCTAGAAAATAATCCTTTCCTTCCTCTTCCAGCTTCTTGTGGCTGCTGGCAATCCTGGTGTTCCTTGGCTCGTAGACAGATTACTCCAATCTCTGTCTCCATCTCTGCATGGTGTTCTCTTCTCTGTGTGTCTCTGTCTCTGTCTAAATTTCCCTCTTCTTCTAAGGATGTGTCATATTGGATTAGGGCTCCTTCTGATCTAGTATGACCATATCTTAATTTGATTACATTTCCAAATAAGATCACGTTCATAATTTCCGAATAGACTTAAATCTATGGGAGGCACAGTTGAACTTAGTATATCACAGGTAATTCCCCCAACAACGCTGGTACTCTTCTTCTCCCTAACTTACAGATAATGACACTGAGGCTCAGAGAGGTTAAGCAACTTGCCCCAGGTCACACAGCTGGGACCAGAGCCCAGTCCCTCTGATTCTAGAACCCATGCTCTATTGTCCCAGATGTCATTCTCATCTCCATCCCCTCACAAAGGTTCAGCGGTTCAGTGTTTGCAAAGCCTCTCCTGGTCATTGTCATGTTGTCTTCTTGCCACCACAAACCCGAGGGGCCTGGTCTGTGGTTTACAAAGGAAACAGAGGCTCTGTGAATGAACTTGGCCCAAGTGATACCACCAAAGAGTGAGTGGCAAGTCTTTTGACCCCAGGTGCAGCACACTCCACTACGTGGCTCCGAACGTAGGGGACTAACGGGAACATTCCAAGTCTTTGCCAAGCCAGGGGAGGCAATTTACCCAGCGTGATCAATAGCTTCGCTGTGTTTACTGATAACACCCACTTCGGCTACACCTGCCAAGCTCATAAAAGCTATTGTAAATCTGCGGCTTACCTTTGCCTCCTCAGGTTTCAGCCCCTTGCCCCTGACGTCTCTGCCAGCAGCAAAGGCAGCTGTTTGGACGGATAGAAGCAGAGCAAAGCCAGGTCAAGAATCCATGTGGCCCTCGCAGCTCACGGCTGAGCCTCAGAGCCTGGGTGGCAGCAGGAAAGATAAAGATAGTAGACACAGTCCCTTCATCGCTTCCGGCCAGAAGGGGCAAGACACAGACACAGGCCCCATGCCAGCCTGGCTCCAGGCGCAGTCCAGGGTTTTTTGTTAATTCTCACAAGTGTCCCACAAGGTAGGTAGTATTGGTACCCCCGCTTTTCTAGGAGAGGAAATCAAGGTCGCTCTGCCAGCGAGCGCCATGCCAGGACTTGGGCCCAGGTCTGCTGAGTGCAGAGCCCCAGTCTCTTGGTCTGTGCAGGAAGGGTGTTTGGGGAGGGCCGGAGGCTGTGAGAGTGGTCACTGAGGTGGGAGCACTGCAGAGCATGCAGGGACAGGGTTCGAGAGAGAAGGAGGACGGGACTGAGGGGCAGGAGACCGGGGCCAGCCAGTGCACTCCGGAGCCATGCAGTGCAAGGGAGAGGACACGACTTGTTTTGTGCAGGAGGGTGGCAGCCTCAGGACCTCCTGTCGGACCCTCCACAACAGCCTGAGAGTCGGCCACACATAAAGGAAACCACACCACCTTTCAACTTTAAAAGTGGCTTCCCATGGAGCTTACGACAAAATCCAAGCTCCTTACCACGGGCAACAAGGCCCAGGGCTGGCCCCACGGTCTTTCTCAGCTCAGCTCAGCTCAGCTCCAGCCACACAGGCTTCCTTCTTGTTCCCCCAAATGTGTGTTTGCACTTGCTGTTCCCTCTGCCCGGGACGTCATTCCCCAAACTCTGCTCACGTTGGCTCCTCATCTTTAGCGTGGCCTCCCCTGGTCACGGTCCATGCCAGGGGCCCTCGTTATTCTCTGTCTAATCCCTCTGTTTTCTTTCCTTCACAGCACTTATGCATCTGTGATTGCCCTGTTTGTTTATTGTTTGCTCCTTAATCACCGTTCTCCCATGAAAACAAGGACTTTGTCTTGTCCCCTGCTGACCCAGCACCTGGCACAGTGCCTCCAGTGTGGTAGGTGCTCAGTGCCTATGTGTCGAATGAATAAAGGAATAAATTCAATACACTAATGGGTCTCCCAGAGAAAGACCGGGAGAAGACTGGGCTGGCTGTTACGATGAGGTGAGGAAGGCAGCCCAAGATCAAGGTCTGTGTGGAAGCTGCTGGGTTAATTCTGGGAGGAGAGAGGAGTGTGTGAGCCATGAAGGGCTGCCTGGCTGCAAGGAGGGGTGGAAACAGACAGAAAGGGGGCTGTTTTCTCAAGAGCAGTGCGGATAAGAGCTTCTGGCCAACCAGTGAGAGTATGACCATGAAGAGAAAGGTGGGTAACAGCTTCAAGGTCACTCGTTAGGGTGACAAGTGACAGAATGGCCCCACAACATCCTAAGCCCATTCATTCATTCATTCATTCATTCATTCGTAGGTATCAAATACCTAATATGTGCAGTGAGTGAGGAGGGCTATTCTGGAGTCGGGTGGAGGCCAGGATGAGTAAAGTAGGTGGGGGCTGCCTGAGGCTGCTGGGTCTTGAGCCAGGAGGACTTCCTGGAGGAGGGTGACCAGACCCCATGAGAGAATGCTCAGCCTCAGGTTATAGCTCTGGGCACAGGCAGGAAGCAAGAAGGGGAGCCCGGGGACCCTGTGGCTTCTACTACTGCCACAGCCACAGGGACCAGACCAGAGAGGGTTCCTTATTCCACGTCCTGCTCCACCCCATCACTGGGACTCCCAGTCAGGAGGCCGGAGGATTTTAGACTCACTGGTGAACTTTCACCCTGTAATCCTCTGCACCCTTTGCTTGAAATCTCTCTGAGACTCTGAAGCATAATTGCCACCTTGTTTCTTGCAGGCCTGAGGAAGTACAAGGGTCAACAGTCTTATCTCTATAGGTGCCCAGGGCAGTTCTGCGTAGAGAGTAGAGAATAGCTCGGGACCTTGACAGCAATCTCCTGCCCTCAGAATTAACACAAGTGAAAAGAAACAACACCTGAGTATAAAACACCAAAAATATTCCCCAGGACACAATGGCCCAGGGGTTAGGAGAGAGAAAGCTGGCTCTGGCGTTAAGATCCGGCCCCCCTCGCTCTGGCTGCAAGGCCTCAGAGAGCTGCTTGACTTCCTGAGCCTGTTTCCTTGATTGCAAAATGGGGATAATCACATCACTTACCCTGCAAAGAGTTGTGGAGGAGATGAACGAACTAAGGTACAGGAAGAGCCTGGTACACAGTAGGCACTCAATATAGAGTAGCACTTATTAGGGGTCGGCTATGTGCCAGGCACTGCTGGAAGGTCCTTCTTTCCACAAAGTGAGCGGCTTGTCCTCTTTAAAAATGTGAACATCGTGAAATACAATAAATAAATAAATAAACAAATAAATATAAATAAATAAATAGATAGATAGATAGATAGATAGATAGATAAATAAATAAATAAGTAAGTAAACCCTCAGAAGAAACAAAGAACTGGTGTAAATCAAAGGAGACTAAGGAGACAGGACATGACAGCTGAAGGCCACACCTAAGCTGGCATCTCCATAAAGGGTACTACTGAGACAAGTGACAAAAATCCCAGTAAGATCCGTAGATTAGATAGTCTTGTTTCAACATTAATTTGCTGATCGTGATCATTGTAGGTGGTTATAAAACAGAATTTCTTGGCTTTAGAAAATATATACTGAAGTACCTAGGGGTAAAAGGCCATCATGCCCGTAACTTACTCTTCAAGTTCAAAGAGAGAGAAAAGGAGAAAGCAAATGTAGTAAAATGTAAAAAACTTGGGGGAGCTAGGTGGAGGGTATCTGAGAATTATTTGTGTTATTCTTTCCACTTTTCTGGAAAGCCTGTAATTATGAAAGAAAAAAATAAAGGATATGCAGAGTTCGTTCCCTTAGAAGGACACAGAGTCCTGGCAGGTGCCCCTGCCAGAGGAGAACACGTCCCTCTGGTGACTGGCTTCCAGGGAGAGCGATCAGACGTTCGGGTTTGGCCAAGACTGCCTTGGTTTTAGCACTGGAGTTCCTGCATCTGAGGAACTCTGTGCAAACCGCGATGGTGAGCCACCTTTTCCAGGCAACCCTGGTGGGTGGATGGTGTGGGCACATGACGAGCCTCTGCAGGTCAGTGAGCCTCTTGCTGCAGGGTCCCCAAGGCTGCTTCTCTGGCCAAGGACAGGGTTGCTGTGAGTGGGTAGGATGAGGGCTGAACGTCTCATCCCAAACAAGAGCAGAGCCATCGACTTACTGGAGAAATAAGGTGTTCACCTCAGAGAACAGGATTTCCAAGTGGCCAAGTGGCCCTTGGCCTGGATCACCACGGAGGCCCCAGAGTGGAATGAAGCCCATGGTGAGGCCAGCCCCCACCCCACCTCGGAACCGGTTCTTCACTCAGCCTCAGGCAAATACTTAACCTGCATCTGAAGCCAACTCATCTCTCGCTGTGACTGTGACAGGAACTCAGTGTGCAGGAAGGGTGGATGGCACGAGACTCTGGCCCCGCCAACCAGGCCCTGCACGGCCGAGGAATGAGGCCTCCAGCTCACTCGCCCCCACCTAGCCTGCCTGGCAGGTTGGTGGCTGCCTAGGTCTGGCCCATCGGCACCCCCAGGCTGCTCCGACACACAAATGACGTTCCAGGGGACTTCTCTCCTGAGAACAGAGGGGCAAAAGCACCTCTGCCAGCCCTCACGGTCACTGTCCAGGCCCCTCCTTCCTCTCCTGCCCAGACGAAGGCCAAGTGTCTTTGCTACAGCCCCCTAGTCTCGAGCAGGATAAATGGGGTTTGCACACAAGCTTGAGCTCCATCCATGAAAGCCCCACGTACCGCGATTATGGCGAGGCTGTGAGCTTGCATGCGGCAGACTATTAAACACCGTGCAAGGAGAACGCCACTCCACTTAAGTCCCACGGCCGCCGCGGGCTAGCCGTGAGTCAGGCCTTGACCTCAGCCACCTGCTCAGTTTAGAGGCATGGCAGCTGCCCGCCCAAATTAGCCGCCCCTTGCTCAGCCCCCATCCCGCCGTTCACATGCCTTTCTCTGCTCAGGTTCTTTTGAAAGTCTAGTTGGCATGTCGCCCGTGGGATCGTTTCCTTGTTTGACTATTTTTAAGCCACACAAGTTCAAATGGTACGAACTCTGGTAAAAAGAAAGTCTCCCCTCGCGCTTGACCTCTGTCCCCTGATTGGCCTCCTCTGAGACAATCATGGCGACCAGTGGCTGGCGGATTTCCAGAGATAGTCAGTCCCCAGGGGGAAGCTCACACTAAGAAATGCCCTGTGTCCCCCACAAATGTTAGCGCAGCTCCCATACTGTTCTGCGCTTTGCTTTTCTTAGTTCCCCGTCACGGGGGGCCCTCCACATCGAGCCTCCTGTGACCACAAATGATGCTTCCGGGGTGTCTTTGCACCTGGGTCTTTGCTCTCATCGATCAGCAGAAGCATAGTAGCCATGCAATCGCTGGCATTATTCTTTTTAAATTTGGGGGAGGAATTGCCGAACCCTTTACGAATCTAATGATAAATTAAAATCCTTAAAAAAAAAAAAAAGTATGCAATTATTCGTCATTCAGTTTCTGGAGGGAGGCCCACAGCCTCCACACTAAGACGCCCTGGTGTCGGGGAAGGAATACGTGTGAGACGGTTGCATCCGATCGTCGTTGCTGTGCATGTGTGTCTGTGTGCGTTTTGATTCTGCCGCTACACAGGAAGCCACCCGCTGGCCCCGCTGACAGTCACAGAGACAGCCAGCGGAGCTCAGCTCAGATTCCAGGAGTCAGATTTTTTACCGCGCTCCATCCACCAGGGTACGTACCTCACACAGCCGTCACGCTCCTGGACATCGGGTCCCCAGAACACGGCTGTGGAGCAGCAGTGCTGGGCCGGGGGCTGTTTCCCCAGCGGCACCGAGGCTCAGGGGCCCTGGGCCCTGTTGGGGACCCTGACTGCAGCCGCCTCCTCGGGACTGTGAAACCAGACTCTGCATTAAGGAGGCTCCAGAGCTCACACGCTCAGGTAGGTATTAATTTTTTATGCCGCAGCCGATAAGGACTCGGGGTAACAGAAGTCTCTGCAGGAAGGCACACTGTACGGAGAGAAGGGACGGCATCGTCTCTCATTCAAGGCCGTATCAGGCTAAACGGACTGCACGAGGGAAAAGCAAAAAAGGAACATCTGTGAGCAGCCTGTGGCCGCTCAGAGTCTGGTGTCAGTGGGGTCGGGGTCTGGCTTTGGTGCCCTTGGAAGCCAGCAGCTTTCCTGGGGCTGTGGCCACAGGCCACGGCTTGGTGTCCAGCTGGCTCAAAGCCAAGGGCACGGCCCGCAGTGAAGACATGGCATAAGGGCTGAAGCCAGAGAACCAGAGACAGTGGGTGGCTGACCACCTACCAGGCCATTCACCTGACAGAGGGGCCGTTTCCACAAATCCAGAGCCGAGTCACAGAACCACCCGGTGCCTGGCATGGCAGAGATGCTTGACACCTGTCATCCCTTCTCTTCCGTCCCTTAAAACTCCTAGGCTCAGCTCTCTCCAGAGCCCCACACTGCCTGTGTGACACCCCACGCAGATTTTCAGGACGGCAGCCTCCCTGATGACACGGTCATTTTCGGAGACAGAGGAGAAGGCATCGGTGTGGGTCTCAGCAGCCACAAGGCGAGGGGTGACCAGAAACTCCCCTCCAACGCTCTGCCTCTCCAGTGGGGCAGAGACGGTGTCCCTCACACTTCCAAGTGAAATGAACTGAGTGCTCCCATTTCCGGAACCCCATGTAAGTTCTAGAAGGTTCCATCCTGAAGGCTAAAGCCATTTACTTAGCCATCTGTGGCTTGTGTACTGAGAAAAAAAAATACCCAAATGTCTACTGAGCACTCATTACATATCAGGTAGCAATGTAAGCAGTTAAATAAATAAGTGTTAAGTTATTTCTTCCCCCTCACAACCCCGTGTGGTAAATTCTAGGATGATCCCATCTGGATGTGGACCCCAGGCAGCCTGTCGCTTGGCCACGGACCCCTGCGTCACCTCACGTCGCCTCGGAACTTGCCCCGTGAGGCAGAAGTACGGTCATGCGCCCGTCCCAGGTGCGGAGGCCGACGTGACGCGACCTGCCCAGCGTCCCGGCAGCAGAGCTGGGATCCGGCCCGGGGCTGTGCCCTCTCACAGGCCGGGCCCTCGCCGGGCACTGCATGCAGCAGCCCACGTGCGGAGGTGGCCGTGAGGGAACAGAACGAGTGGGGGAAAGGACAAGGAGGCCCTGTGGGCGGCAGGAAGGTTTGCCACAAAGCCTTGCTACGTCCTGCCAGAAGATCTGTTTGTAATGGTCTCCCTGATGGTGGCACCCCTGAAGAGACAGCCTGGGGTGGGAACCCGTGGCTCCGTGCTGGGGTCTGGGCCTGGGTTCTCCTGCCAACTCTGCCCTGGTAGATCCAGTTTCTTCATGGGCTGGGGCATGAGGGTAGGTCAGTAGAGGGGAGGCCCCATGAACCCTCTGGCCCCAGGGCTTTGTGACACAGGAGTGGGAAGCAGGGCAGATGGCATAACCCTTGCCCAGAGTGGCCTTTCAGGACATGTCTGAGAGGAGCCCCGTCCCCAGGGGAGGCACTCGGGCCCTGCTCTACAGCCGACCTCTCACCCCCAGCGGAGGGTGGGGACAGCAGTACTTCTCACAGCACTAACGACATGCCAGGTGCCACGTGGCCACCTCCACGCAAGCCACCTGCATTGGACTAAGGCAGACACTCCCATTTTATGGATGAAGAAACTGAGGCTCAGGAAGGTCAACGACTTGCTCAAGGTCATCACAAACACAGTAAGCTCAAGGCCAGCTCGTCCAGGAGATGCAGCAGGCTCTGCGCCCAGGGCTACTGTGCTTTTAGGGACCCATGAAAGTGTTTTAATTTCACTTAAAATCAGAAGGAAAATTCACTTTCAGGGTGAGGACAATATTTTCACATATAAGATTTAATTTATGTAAATATATTTTATAAATAATAGAGTGTAATATATTTATCTTGACACCAACGCAGAGGTAAAATATATTTTTAGATTTTTTTTTTTTTTAATGGAGGAAGGGGCCCACAGGGACAAAAGCACCTCGGACTCATGAAAGGATCACACCGCCGTGAACAAGCAGGACTTGAACCCAGATCTGTTCTCCTCCGGAGGCCAGGGCTGTCAGAGAGCTCCTGGCCTCTACCTCAGCATCAAAGTAGCACCCAGGGCAATCGAGGACTGAGCCCTCAGCCGTGGACACTTGGCCTGCTGGCCCCTGTCCCTGACAGATGAGGGGCCTGGGCTCAGCTCCCGACCTCCCGGGAAGAGGAGCCACATTTCGGGGGCCCAGTCATTCATGGGAAGAAGGTGAGGGACAATGTGACCCCTGGAGGTATCTGCCTGAGAGAAGCAGGAGAAGAATGATAAGGATCATCCAGGGAACATTCCAGCTTTTCTCTCTCACCTGAAATAAAGTAATAGAAGGCCTCTGATGGCCGTGGGAATTCCATCTTTGAAAGTCCAGGTACGGCCCACGTGGACAGAGAGGCCTGACTTGGGCGTCACACAGACCCGGATTTAGGTCCTCCCTCTGCTATTTAGTTTGCTGTGGGACCTTAAGAAAGTGACTTTACCTCTCTGACTGTTTTCCCTTCTAGAAAATAAAAATAAGAACACACATCTACCCAAGAGGGTTATAGTGAGAATTGTCAGAAAAAAAAAAAAAAAAAGCTTTTTGTAGAGAAAAGCAGTTGTACCTGGTAAAAGCCAGGGGAATATTCTTTTGTTTGGGAGAGAAAAAAAAAAAAATTGATCCCAGCATCCCTAGGCCCCTGAGTGATTGTTATGCTATGCGCTTGCCCGTGACATTGATAAATTTGGAGACGCCACCAAAGCCGCCATAACTGAGGCCACACTATGAGGTCAGCTTCCTTTTCCTTTCAAGTCTTCAAGGGGACAATTTAGACAGTTTCGTGACCTTACTAATGAAAAGGGAGTGTCACTTTAATTAAGGCATCACCAGAGTTGGAAATTCATCAGCCCTGGTGACTTATGCCACACTTGAGCCTCGCAAGTCCAGGATTACACAATCTCTGGCAGAAACCGTGAAATGGGAGCAGAGGCCAGAGGCATGAGCAGCCCTGGGGTTCTCGCCAGGTGAGCAGCAGCGCTGTTGCCCAGCAGGCGAGCCTGTCTACCACCGGGCTCACTGCGATAATTAGAACCACGTCTGCTCACACCAGGGAGGCTGAACCCCTAGAAGCAAACAAGGCAGTTGCTCAGGGGGTTCCAAGCATACTGCGCAGGAGGCAGCCTCCTCAAATGACAGCGACCCCCACCAGGCTCTTCCCTAGAGCAGCGTGCACTGTGCACACAGATCACCTGGAATGCGGTTAGAATGCAGCTTGAGATTCAGTGGTGCTTAAGATTCTGACAGGCGTCCAGGTGATGCTGATGCATCTGGTGAGAATAAGGACCTGCTCTTTCCCCTGATCTCACTGACACCTGGCGCTGCCCCTCTTCACCAGTGGACCAGGGAGCCCGGGGCAGTCTGCCCTCCAGAGCCTGGTTTTCCAGAAACCAGCAGCACTACAGTAAATTAGATCCTCATGATTTCCCTTTTTATAGGGGGCATGGGGTGGGAAGATGGGTTGCAAAATGAATTAAATGTAAACATTTATGGCAGGATAATTTACTGAGAGGTTAATTTTCCCCCCAGCATGTCCACTCACTCCCCGCCCCCACTGCCAACTGCCACACACATCCTTTTCAGGCAGCTAGCAAGATCCTTTGGTGCTGTCTTGCCACGGAGATTTTTTAAATGACAGCTAATCGTAGTACAGACAGATGTTTGCCTTTTAAAAACAGAAGTCTCCCGACAAAGCTGAGTCCTCTCCCATCACCCCTTCTCCTAACATCCCACCCAGCTAAGGACCCCCCTGCTCACGTTTATGGAAAAGAGGGATTGTTGCAGAATCATCTTTGATCGACTTTTCGTTTCTTTTACAAAAATATAAGCCCGGGGGCCCAGGATTGGGGAGGGGACAGGGCCTCCCCCTTCCCATCTTAAGCACGATGTGGTGGTGGCAGGGGGAGCGATGGACCAAAGGGGAGCTTGGGCCCGCCTCAGCCTCCCCATCAACTCTACTGAGACCCCCTCTCCTAAGTCTTGAACACAGACGGTTTAGGCATAGCAAGCACCCTGGGGGTGCAGGTCCAAGCACTCTAGGGGGTCACTGCACTTCAGACAAGCCCCTCACTGGGGACCAGAGCTGTGCACATGCCTGAGACAGCCAGTCAGGGCTGGACCTCAGAGAGGAACTTCCTGACATTTCCCGGGCTCCTTGCCCCAAGCACACTCCACCTGGAATTGGCCCCTATGGACATCCCTCCCCCCAGGACCCGAAGGCTGGGACACCCATGGTGTCAGCATCAGAGACTATGACATTGAAATGCAGAGCCCTTACCCCTGGGTCCCCATTCTGGTGACAGCTAGGAGGGGGAGGGGCCCCAGCGTTACTGAAGAGGAATTTCTGGCTACCTCTCTGCAGGAACCACAGAGCATGGACAGCAGGTTTTTAAGTGGTGTTATAAGCACTGCCCATACTTAGCTTAATGATACTGAATATTTAGAAAAGCATTTACCACTTTACTTTTAAAGTAATATATGTGCTGTGGTTTAGGAACACAATATCAGAAAAAAATGATTAAAAATATTGCTAATTAAAAATTAAAAATTGCTAAAATTACCATCTGTAATTCGGTAATTGTGCCGTTTCATAGTGGAGCTCTCCTTGTTTCAAAGATTCTAATTCTAGGAAGCATCAGTTTGTCCCTGAGCAAACTCTGCTCTTTGACATTATTGAAACATTTATATATATATATGGCAAAGGTTACACGCATTATACAGTTCATTCATTATTCAGTAAAATATTCACCTTGATCTTTCTTTTAAAGTGTTAAATTTCCGAGATTGCTGTAAAATAATAAAACCTTTAGGTGCCACCTAGAATGGGTGTCTCTCCGACACCCCACTCTGCAGAGGCAGCAATAAATGAGCAATGCTCAGGCCTTCGCCATCAGCCTCCTTCCCCAGGGAAGTAGATCTAGGAAACTGTGGGGAATACTTGCTTGCGATGGGAACACTCAGGAGCATAAAAATAGCAACCAAAAGGCCTCCTCCTTTCCACTTCCTTTTTGCTGAGACTAACCCATCCTTGGACTCTCCACCCTGTGAGTAAGAATAGAAGAAGAGTCCTTCTTTTGTTCTAGGGACACAGTCATGGAGAAATACAGCCTCTTCACCAAGGCACTTGAGCACCCGACACCTGAGCCAATGACAGGTGATTTCATCACCAGAGTTTGGCAACAGGAAAAAAAAAAATCTTCGAAAACAAACTCATAGATGCAGACAACAGAATGGTGGTGAGCAGAGGGGAACGGGGCAGGGAATAGGCGACATGGGTTAAAGGGGCTCAAAAATATGGTGACGATGGAAACTAGACTTTGGGTGGTGAGCACACAACAGGGCACAGAGAGGTCAAATTATAATGTACACCTGAAATGTATGTAATGGTGTTGATCGATGTTACCTCAATTTTTTAAAAAATTAGATATAAAAATAACAAAAGGATTGTAAAAAATAAACAAAATTTCAAAACATCAAAATCAAATCATTTCTCAACTGGCAAGGAAAAAAAGAAAAGAAAATGAAAAAACCATGAACGTTTGTTTACTGCAGCTCAGCCTGTTCTAAAAGACGAAGCTGGAACGCATTCCAAAAAGCAGCGAACACACACACATGAGAAATTCAAGCACATGTCTTCTAACGAGGACAAGCTGATGGCACAGTTTTCCGTTGTGGGTTTCCTGAAGTGACCGACATGCATGTAGTAAGAGCAATCATCTATTGGGTACCTCCTACACACCAGCTCTTTCTATGGCATTTCCCTAAATTATCAGAGTAGCCCGGCGGGGTAGCACTACTCTCGTCAAAAGAATTCAGTTTTGCAGCTAATAAAACTTGATTCCAACCCAGGCACCTGTCTGCAGGCCCTTGCTCCTGCCCAGGCCACAGTGGGCTACAGAGTGAAACCCAACCAGGTGTGCAGGTCACTCACCTCAGGAGGACACAGAGGTCACTGGCATTTTCTCAGGGGTCTTTATCAGATGCCCCCTGAGAGGGCTAAGAGCATTATTTTCTCTTGATAGAGAGCTAAGCCTTTCACTTAAAAAGTCAGAGAGCTCAAGCAAGATCAAAAAAGAGAATTAATGATGGAGTTTTTCTGTCCTTGGGCTGAAAACACTGTATCTCATAAACTACCACAAAGAGATATCAAAAGAATAAAAAATGTGTACTCTTACTGCAAAAGTGTTCTCCCAGCTTTATCTCAGTCCTTTGCAGATGCATTCTATACTCTGCTAGTCTTTACAAACTAGTGAATATAGTGTGTAAATATTTGGGAGTGTATGTGTGTGTGTGTGTGTGTGTTGTTGAAGGGGTGACAGAGTTGGGGAAGGAGGCAACAACTGAAGCATTCAATCAACTATAGGAAAAAAAAAAGATCACAACTGAAAATGTAGCAGCAAACATGAGACCAGGTTGCCATAGAAACCATTTAATTTTGACATATTTGTTTTCTCGGCATTTGTTCTGGACAGGTGTGAGCAGATACATGTCCTCGGGGATTGTGAGAATGAGGGTGTGCCCATTTACTTCTGTCACTGTTCGTAATTGGGGGGCCCTTGGAATTGGGGTCTTAGACAGTCAGTGCACAGTCAGTGCACAGAGGACCCCGTGTCTCTGAGCATCCATGCCAGGCAGAGCATCATCATCATGGAACAGAGCTGGAGGCAATGCTCTTTCTGAACTTCCTCATTGCCTGAATGGGACACTGAGGCTCAGGCACAAGGTCACACAGGTCTCCCATCTCATAGTGGCCGCTCCACATTGGCTTGCTGAACCAGGGTCAAGGAGGAGGGTTTGGGAAAAAACAAGGCGAGGACCAGCATAGCACAACTTAACTCCATCAACAGAGCAGAGCTATCTTTTATCTTCCCAATAACCATCCTTTTCTGCACCAAGCCATGCATTGCCAGCAAACTGGCCGCCAGAGGACAGAGAACAGAGACATGGAAGCAAGCAGTGTCCTCAAGCTCAGCTGTGGGAGATGGAATTCAATGCAGATTTACCAGCAAGAGCAGCTAATGTTTTAACTGTAAACCTGCTCCATGCAGCCTCTGAGAGTCAGCATTCCTGCGCCCTGAGAGCTGCACAGCAGTCCCCGAGGCAACCCTGGCTCGGTCCTTGCAGCCTGATGCAGACGGAATGCTAAACACACCCTGGAGTTCCCGACACAGCCAACTGGTTACAGCCCTGCCTGCTCTTGTCTGCAGCAATTTTTCTCAAAGGCGAGGCTTCATGCGTATCTGCTACCCAGCGTCCGTAGACAAGATGGTCTGTGGAAAGCATAGCTCCGTGCTGGAAAATATGAGCCGTCAGCACATTGTTTTTGCGGGGGCAGGACAATCTTTGGACTGAAATTGCTATGGGGCGGCAGCTTCCATTTTTTTAAAAAGGCAAAATGCTTTCTTTCCAGAAGTCCGTCGAGGTTAGATGGTATCGTAGCTTTGCTTAATCTATTTCTTCACAGGTTTGGAGTTGCCATCTCTGCTTCTGGAACCACGCCTGTGTCTTCCCACACTCTCATCATAGCAAGGTTTGTAGCATCTGTGTGTGTGTGTGACAACCAGACAACAAAAAAGCAGGCACCACTACATGCAGCTGCATGAAGCTCTCAGTGGAGTGGTGACTTGGTTGAAACGGCTCTTGGGAAAAATGGGGAAGGCCTGAATAGTCCTATGCAAAGCAAAAACTGAGGGGGCCTCGTCCTAAAAACCGAGAACAGCATTCTGGGAAATAACCCTTACCATGAGGTGGTATCCCGTCCTCAAAATATTAAAGATCATTTGTCATTGTCTCTATAACTAAAAAGCCAAAAAAGAAAAATCTTATAATAAATTGAAGATCTCTCCCATTGTCATTCTCTTCATTTTATTTTAAATGCCATTGAAATTTGTTTTAAAGCACTTTCTACAACTTGTAATGTAGGCATTTTGGCTAATATTATTATTCAATGCTTTGCACTTGAATCTAATAAAAATGTCAGGTTTATTTACCCAAAGTTACTCAGATTGAGGTTTTCGATTTTTTTTTTTAATCTCAGATCTCACGGTACTCGAACAACTCACATGTGCCAATTTGACTGTTTCTCTACTTTTTAAAGTATTGACAATGCCGCTCTTTGCTGTCTAACAGACTCATCGAGTCGACGCCTTCGACTGGATTGTCACCTCCCTGTCTACGCTTCCCCAGCTTTCCCAGTTTCGGTAAATGGTCCCAGTTGCCCAAGTCAAATCCTAGAGCGAGTCCTCTCACTCGTCAAACCTACACCCCAGCCATGATCAAGTCTGCTGTCAGACCAGACTATCTCCAACCACCCTTATCTTAGAGGGGTTCAGAAGTTGCTTCTCTAGGTTCCCTGCATTCCCCAACCACCTACCACCCACCCATGAGGCAGCCAGAGGGACCTTATAAAAGCATAACCTACAACATGTCACTTTACCCAGTCTTGCATTCGACAAATATTTGCATCCTTACCCCGGGTCAACATCGTTCTTGCACTTCCTAGACCTCGCATTCTCCTCAGGGCAAGGGCGATCAGCAAAATTAAAGAGTGAAGACATGCAGAATGTTTGCAGATAAGAAGAGCTATGGAGAAAACTCAAGGAAGGAGGAGCTGAGTGTGGTGAGTGGCTGAATTCATTCCAGCGCTTTAAAGAAGGGGTTTGCAATTGTGGGTCAGAAGGTCAGGGAAAGCCTCACTGAAAGGGACATCTGAGAGCTGCAGGAGGTGGGAGAGCCATCCAAACCCTCTGATGGCTCCTTATCACATTAAAATAAAACCCCAATTCCCTCTACCATCGCCCATAAGGTCCTTATGAGACCCATTCCTGGGCCCCTGTGTCCTGCAGCAGTGTGAGCCTCTCGGATCTGTCACCATGGCAATCTCCTGGCCATTTCAGGATGCTCCTCTGTCTGGTCTACTCCGTTCACCCCTCCACACATGCACACCCTAGAAAGGATTTCAATATGAAACAGAACCAGAGGATATGAAATGGAGAATCTCCCACATGTGCCCTCAGAAGAACAGAACTTGGGGACCAAGACTGCTTTCCCATGAACACCCGATTGTATAGAAGACCCAGATTTCCATCTCGACCAGCGAACATCCACCAAGAATCTCTCCCCGTCCCCAAACCAATGAACTTGCTGCTTGGACTCTGGCCAGACTCCTCTCTGCACTCCCTGCCCACACATACAGCCCGCCCCAAACCCTCAACGGACTCTCTCGTAGCTTGCTACATGTGTTTCCCAAACTGCAGTTTCTCTGCTATTTCTGAATAAACTCAATTTCTGGTCATTTGAGTCTGCCTCAGTTTACCATTTGATTTGGGTTGGCATTCCCATCCCCCATTCTCCTCTTCTCAAGGCTGGCTCCTGTCCATCCTCACCTCTTAAAGATGTCACTTCCTCCGAGAGGCCTTCCCTGACCACCCCCAGCCTCCCATCACCGTCCCTCTTTCTGTGTTTTATTCTTAACGTGGCTTTTATCACCACCTGAAATTATCTGGATTTCTGTCTGCTTCCCCTACCAGGAGTATAAGCTCTGAGAGAGAGAATTGTGTTGGCCTGTTCACAGCCTGGAACAGGGCCTGGTACAGAGCAAACATTGAATACATATTTATTGAGTGAAGAAATCAATCAATCAAGTAGAGCTAGATAATGAACTTGTAAATAATTCATGCAAGCCAGAGCAGCCCAGCAGGAATCATTCAAAAACTAATCAACCCGCATCTCAGGCTCTGCCATGTTATCAACAATAAGAACAACAACAACAATAGCAATCAAAACGATTCAATAGTAATTCAACAATTATATTTCACAATTCAATTTAATGAAACAGTTCAACAACACTAATAACTTAGACATTAATTCAAAGCCCTTGGCATTTGCTATCTCTTCTCATCCTCATAACAACCCAGTGAGAGAGAGTTCATCATTATCATTTTAATGGGTCCAAAAACAGGTGTAGGAGACGTTTTGGGACTTGACCAAGGTCGCCCAGCCAGCAGAGAACAGAATCAGGACCTTAACACAAGGCCACAGGATTGTATTCAAATTCCTCTACAGAAACATCATGCAGCACTTATGGTATACAAGGAACTGGAATGAGGAAGATTTCAAACACAGATGATCTCACAGGCAAATTGGGATGGTTCAGATGAAAGGATTTTCGATTAATTCTAAACCACTCGAAAGAGCGCCACCCACAACAGAGTCAACTGTGAACACAAACCACCATTCACTGAGCACTCGCAGTCGGCGAGGCCCTGGGCTGTGCACATCACACACATCCCCTCATTACTCTGCGTTAGTATCCCCGGTTTACAAATGAGGAAACTGAGGCACAGAGGGATTAAGTAACTTGCTCAAGGTCCCATGGCCAGGAAGTGATGGAGCTGAGTGCTGAACTCAGCCCTGGCTGCACGGATGCTCATCACAAGGAAAATCCGCCCTCTGTGGATCAGACCTGGCCGGCTGGCAGGAGCCTCGGGGAGTGGAGAAGATCCCAGACATGCCTAAATCCCTGGTGACCTTCAGACATGTTTGCAGGCCTTGAAGGAAAACAGCCATACTCCACCCCGGAGAAGGCTCTTTCCTTTAGCTAGAGGCACTGTGCAGCCCTGGCAAGGACTGCTCCGTCCGCCCCTTACCTGGAAGCCATGGACCGTTGCCTCTGCGATCAGGATGTTCCCTGGGGAGGGGGCTTGGGATTTGGCAAGAACAGCTCCGCTGGAGGTGCCAGGGCCTGGCCAGTGCCAGTCGCGGGCCTCCCCTTGGCCCTGGCTATGGTGTCTCTCCCACTGGCCCCTTTGTCCCCTCCACAGGGTCCAGGTGTTCAAACTCAGGCGCACTAGGGCCGGAACCACAAACATGGCAGCTCCACTCCCCCGGCCAAGCCGTGGGAACAGAATCTTCCGAATCGGAGCCTGCGACAGCCCGTGCCCTGGAATTTTCTGCTTGGTTCACCAATTCCTAGCTGGACCAGCCATGGCTTTGGCCTTGAACAAGGCAGGCATTCAGTCTTTAGTTTGGCAATTAAAAGGCTTTGAGGACAGGACCTCCTTTAGTTTCCAGGGGTGACCCGGGTCGCAAGAAAGGGTCTTGAAATAGCGTCCTCCGAGTTTTCCAGCCAGCATGTCTCCCTGGCGGTCCAGACGGTCTTGAGAAGAATTGCCATAGCAGAGGGGCAAAGGTAAAGTTAATCAGGTTCCTGATATTCAGGTGGAAACTCAAGATGTCTAAAACTGAACCTTGATTTTCACCTCCCCCTCCCCCAAGTCCTGCTTCACCTCAGCCTCCCCATCCCGGCTAATAGCACCTGCATCCTCCTGCGACTCAGGTGGAAACTTTGCAGCATCTTGGTCTCTTACTCTCCTTCACACCCCACATCCGCCCAGTTACAATTCCTATCGGCTTCACTTTGGAATATCATCCAGAACCTGACCGCTTCCTCCCACCCGCACTGCGCCCACCATCTCTGCCCAGATGCCTGCAACAGGCTTCCTCTGGTCTCCCAGCTCCAGCCCTGGACTCACTAGCCTCACTTCTCAACTTAGCAGCTAGAGCATCCTGTTAAAATCAGAGTCAAATCATGTCACTCTCCTGCTCGGAGCCTTCGATGGCTCCCATAATCACTCTAAGTAAAAGCCCAAATCTGGGGGGGCAGCCCTCCAGGCCTCTCAGCTCCAAACCTCCCATTACCTTTCACTCCTCCACAAGCTCCCAAAACCCACCGGGCACCCTCAGGGCCTTTGCACATGCTGTTTCCTCTACCTGGATGCTCTTTCCCCAAATACCCGCATGGCTTGCTCCCTCCCTGCCTTCACGTGTGCTCAGGTATCTTCTCCTCAAGAAGGCGCACCCTCATTTATTTGAAAACGACAACTCATCTTCCACCTCCACCCCCAGCCCTCCTGACACCTGCACCCTACTCTCTTTCTTCTTCAAAGCCCTTGACACCTCTGACATGCTAATGATGTGCCTATTTGTTAGACGGATTGATTGTTTATTATCTGTCTTCCCCTGTGAGGGGGAGAAAGCCTACAAGGTGTGGTTTGTCTTTTGGGCTTGCTTGTATATCTCAGGCAGCTGTAGAGAGCCTGGCATGTGGAAGGGGTTCGCTAAAGATTTGTGAAATGAAGGGGAAGCCTTGGGACGAATAAAATTTCTGTCCAACAAACACGAGAAAGAGAACAGAGAAAATGTTTTGGATTTTCCTGCCCCTCGAGGAGATGAGATGGGGGAAGAGGGTGTGGGAGGAGGGGCTAGACACCATGTAGATGCTCCCACCCATAGGCCTATGCCCACCCCCACCCAATGGAGAGGGGAGGTCCTTGACCTCTAGGGGCTGGTGGCTGGCTGGGGCAGGAGGGAGAGCTCCAAGCGTGCCCCTAGGTGGAGCTGGGCAGAAGAGGACCCCCACGCAGTAGGTCCTCAGTGGTCATTACAGCAAAGTGGGGCTCCTGGCCCCAGACTCAAAATCACGCTGGGAGAAGCAGACAAAGCTGAAGGATGCATCTTTCCCTACCTGTGACCTCCCGGTGGCCTCCAACCCCGACTTGGGCCCTTCCGGGCACTCAGCTTTCTCAATAAAAGCTCTGACTGCTAAAGAAAGCCAGTGGAAGCAAGTGGTTGGGAGAGGTGTGGGCTCCCCACAGATGCTGGGAAATCTCGCCTCCCAGGCCTGGAGGCCGGCCCTGTGCAGCCCTCACAAGTGCACATTCTCTGGTCAACCCGTCCAGGCCCGATGCTTTAATGACTCTGGCCCCAGACAGCCCGTCCTGCGTCCTCGCTCTCCCTCTCCCTCTCCCTCTCCATCTGGGTTAACGAGAAAAGCAGATTAGAAATGTCACTCCAGTGGCTGGTTCAGAGCTGCACTGCCGTCCACATTCGTTCCATTCCGACAGGTCCAATTTCCTTCCCCAAACAAACACGTGGGTGCTGGGTTTTGAGAAACCTACTTATATGAATTTCATGAGCTCGACTGTGACCTGTAGTAACTCTTTTGCGAGCAACACACACACACACACACACACACACACACACACACACACACAGAGAAAAATAGAAAGGAGTCAGTTTTCCTTTGTGACTCCAAATAGAGTCTGCGTGTGTCAAACACACATGGGGCCGTCCAAGTTTCTGCTATAAGCAGGAGGGGCAAGTCCCATCAGGACATCTAAGGATGCTATGGGGGTCTTAGAGATGATTAAGACTTTGCCTCCTTCATCTCATTGTTCAAGAGTGTACACTTTTAGATTCAGTCCAGATGCTGGCAGAGTCCTTTGCGAAATAATGTAAAAACACTTTGAAAAACTATTGTTGGAGCATCTTTGTGGTTGATTAAAATATAAATCCGAAACCCAAGTTTTGCTATTAGGTCATCATTTTATGTCTAATGCCTTGAAATTGTCATATATTTTGGGGAGTCTACTAACGCTATAAGCTCGTGTTATCCACACGGGTGTTCGTGTTATTATAATGCCCTTGGGAAGTAAGAGATGTCCTGGCATCGATGTTGTTTAGTCATAATTTTGTTTAGTACAAAGCTGGGAGCAAAGGAGTGATTCAGCTGAAGAAGGACCACACAAAGAGCTGGAATTCGGGGCGAGCATTAAGATGCCCAATGAAACTCATTCTCAGTGCTGCACGCAGGCCACTAAAGCATCTCTCTCTTGAGACAGAAGCCCTGAGAATGACTACACAGTGTTTTTAACAAGAACATTTGCTGTGTCTTAGGACTTTATGCTTGTGAGACCTTCAAGCAGCCTTAAAAATAACAACAACAGAGGTTTAGACATACTTTTCAAGGTCAATCAAATTCTGTTAGTAGAAAAAAAAAATCTAGATTCCCTGGAGGGCAACAACCTTAAACTTGTTTTGTTTTCAAAGCAAAAAATATTCATAGTTTGTGTAAGAATTTCTATGATGGTTTAAATTTTGTCTTTCTTTTTTTCCCCTCCATGGAAGTTCAATCCGTAGAATCCTGGAAATGTTCTCCCCTTAGATGTCATAATAAGTAATTCACTTTTTACGTGCTTTTTTACAAGCAAAAGGTGATACTACTGAGTGATCAGGTGGCACGGGGATTAGCAGAGAGGTTAGCAATGAGCTTTAGAGGTTTATACCCATAGTCTGAAAATGGGTCCCATTGTTGAAGACAAAAACAAAAAAAAAACAAACAAAAACAAAAAAACAAAAAAAAACAAAAACAAAAACAAAACCTCCTTAACCAATTCAAGACAACTACAATAAC
Source organism: Macroglossus sobrinus (assembly GCA_004027375.1). Taxonomy (NCBI): domain Eukaryota; kingdom Metazoa; phylum Chordata; class Mammalia; order Chiroptera; family Pteropodidae; genus Macroglossus; species Macroglossus sobrinus. Next base: position 8,274 of record PVKZ01002522.1, on the reverse strand, counting down.
AGTTTCTTGATAATTGGTGATCTCGTTGGAAAGGGTCAGTTGTAAATAAGCACAGGAGGGAAACTCAGTGTTCCCTCATCAATCTATTCCCAATAGACCAGTTTAACTGAGATGAATTACCTTGTAGATAATGACAAGGCCAGCTTACACACGCACCAGATCAATTGAGATAAACTTCTGCGGGTGTGTGTCTGTGAAGACATTTTCTTTGCCACTACTGATGGAGTGATTTTCGAGAATTTATTTGAGGGCTTGGTGAGTGCTTGGTAGAACTTCTCCAAGAATCTGAGTCGGTATAGTTTGTTAAACTTCGGGGTTTGTGCCTTTTGTTTTATGAAGGGAAGGATGTAAACTCACCACTGCTAGAAGATGGTGAGCAGAGGTGCTTATGATGAGCGCTCCTCACAGCACAACGTTACGATTCAAAGAATTTCCAGTGGGTCACTCTTGTTTGTAATGGGAAATTTCTTAAAGGGGGAAATTTTATTAAAATCAGAAGAGATAAACTATATTTCCTCCTTCTCTTACTGGTAGAACTCTGAATAAAACACACTGTGAAATACCCGGATGTATCTGAGATATTTGATTCCCTGAAGAATGAATCACCCAAGGCACTAGGCACCAAGCACGTTACTTTCAGTCTAGAAATGTATGTGCTTCAGTTGTCGAGGACTTCCTGTGTTATTTCTGTGATATATTTTTTGCTCCCCTTTGTTTTTTTGGTTCTCTTCAGGATTTGGGGAGGTCCTCATTAGGAATTTTGGAATTCCTAATATAATTCTACTTTGCTTTTCTCTTCTACTTTTCATCTCTCTGTAGCTTTTTGTTCTAGCTCCTAAGACATCTCCTCAGCTTTGTCGTCCAACCCACCTACTGATTCCCCCCTCCACATAATATTTTTAATTTCCCAGAGATTTTCTTGCTTATTGCCTATTCATGTATCAATAGCATTTTAAGAGTGCAATTGCACCTCAACTCTCTGTGACTATGAATTACAGGGTTTGGGATTTTTTCCTCCCTCTTTTGCTGCCTGGATTGTCTGTGTTCTCTCTCTTTTTCTCCTGTTTGTTTTGTTTTGGTTTCTACTTTTCAGTTAGAGACTTCCTGTTAGGTTATTCTTGACTTTATGGTCATATTTAAGGATGGGCCACTACAAAGTCAGTCGATTGGACGCTGTAAGTGTGGGTAGAGCTTTGGATTCAGGGAATGGAATGTGGATCAGGACCTTTCATTGGAGGGCCTCCATTATCAATTTTATCAGGTCAGTTTCCCCAGAAGTGAATAGTCCCATCTCCTGCCTAGGTTGGCGGTAATCCTGACTGCCAATATTCTCAGACCTAAGCGGGGGAAGGGGGCTGGAGGTCTCGTTATTCATTGTCAGAGTTTCACCTAGTCCCTGTTTGGGGTTCTGTGCCTCATCAGCCCACTTCTCTGTGTCTAAGTCCAGATCCCGTGACACCCTTTGCCTGCTGTAGCTTCCCCTTCTATTGTCTTCATTCTTATGGGTTTTTAGTATTTAAATCTTTTGGAGTCATTTCATTTGGGTGCAGGAATCGATTAAATTAAGTGATAGGCTTGAGCTTCATGCTTATCTAAGAGTGTTACACATTCCTATTTTACTTGGAGAGGTTTCATGCAAAGCACTTTTATATTAGGAGCAATAATCTTTCCATAAGCTCCAAAGAGCCCACTGGAGGAGAGTAAAGGGCCTCATGGTGAAAAGCTTTCTAACATTCTATTTGAGGGAGTAGACTATCAATTCTAAGGAGACTGTGAGAAGTGAGATGTGTATATTGTAATTCCTAAAGCAATTTCTAAAGACTGTTTGTAGAGTATTTCTTTGTAGGGAACAGCTAGAAAATAGTTTGTATAGAACTAAAATGAGTATGTTCCAGTATATAAATAGAAAATTTCTTTGTATAGAAAGCTATACAAAACATATGATTTAAAAACCCAATAGACAAATTTAAATGTTATACTAAAACTACGGAAAGAACCTAAAAGAGGTCAATGAAGAGTAACTAGAGAAACAAAAAATGGAGGGACAAACAGAAAACAAACATTAACCTAAATTCAAACATATGAACCATTATATGAAGCGTAAGTAGTCTAAACACACCAAACAAACAAAAGAGAGATTAAACTGGATTTTTAAAAAAGACCCAACTGTATGCTACATGTAAGAAATTCACTTTACCTGTAATAGTACAGGTATGTTAAAAGCATAAAAATGGAAAAAATATATGCCATGCAAACAAAAAGCTGGAGTGGTTATATTAACATTAGACAATAATGTAAATGTTAAAATAAACTGCAGAGTGAGGAAACTACCATGAATAAAGAGGGACATTACATAATGATAAGAGGGCCAATTTACCGAGAAGGTATAACAATCTTAAACGTATATGCACTTAACAACAGAGCTTCAAAATACATGCAGCAAAAACTGCTAGAACTAAAAGGAAAAAAAAGGGACAGATCTACTTTATAAAACTAGGATAAGAGCAAAATAAATCCAAAGCGAGCCGAAGCAAGGAAATAATAAAGTTAAAAGCAGAACTCAATAAAATTTAAAATGGAAAACAATAGAGAAAAACCAATGAAGCCAAAAGCTAGTTCTTAGAACTGATAAATCTCTAGCCAGACAGACAAAGAAAAAAGGAGAAAAAACAGAAGTTACCGATATAAGAAATGAGAGTGGATATAATTAAGGAACCCACAAACATTAAAGGATCCTAAGGAAATATTACAAACAACTTTACACACACACGTTTGACAACTTAGACAAAACAAACCAATTCCTTAAAACCACAAACTACCAAAACTCATCCAAGAAGAAATGGACAAACGAGACTAAACAGTCCTCTACTATCTGTTACAAGAAATTGAACTCATAGTCAAATCTTTCTGATAAAGAAAACTCCAGGCCCAGACTGTTTCACTGGTGAATTTGGCCAAACATTTAGAGAAGATCTAACACGACTCCTTCACGAACTCTTCCAAAAAATAGACAAGAGACGCCTTTCAACCTACGTTATAAGGCCAGCACCATCAATACCCACAAGCCTGGCACGTCAACAATGCCAGTAACTGACCACATCTCACAAAATCCATCTGCTGATAAAAATATGTCAAGGCTTTCGTTTCCTGGTGTAGCGGCACAGGCCCGCTCTCCCTGGGCGCTGTGTCTTTCCAAGAATCTCCAGAAGGAAAGCACAGATCCCTCCGGTTGCTGCCCACTTCCCCAGGACACAGAGCGAACCCCGAGGTCGGGCATCACCATCGCTAAGATGCCAGCCCTTCTTGCTCGGGGAAGCCTCACTCCAGGTCCACTGACTTCAACCTGGCCTTCTGGGGCCCATTTCTTGTTTCTCACTTCCCAGAGTCTCTTAGGACCCTCCCAAACTTCCTCTCTCTCCCTTGTCAAATCTCCTGACACTTAGTAAGCACAGAAATTTAGCTTCTTTGAGTTCTCAGAGCCTCATTGCACAGCCTCAAGGCCCATCGATAAAATCTCCTCAGAGCGATGATCATTTTGCCTGTCAGTGAAGCCTCCTCTTCCTCAGCAGGCATTGCTAGCTGAAGCCTGTTTTAGGTTTTTGTTTTGTGTTGGCTTTGCTTTTTGTTTCATTTGTTTTTTTATTTTATCCTCCCTGTCACACTTCAATAGTAGAAAGAGGTGCAATGTAACTTTCGTGTACCACTCACAGAAAACAAAACGCTCATCATGACAACCCGCATTGTCTTTCTCTGCTGTTCTGCTCCAGGTGTATAATCAAATGCCATCTACTTTCTATTGTTCTCTAATTCACAAGCATGCTTTTTTTTTTTTAACTACCCCTCCCTTAACAAATTTAAATGAAAATATATCATTGAATTCTTCAATTTCATTTCCATGCATATCAAGACAGACAAACGCATAGAAAATTTCCTATGAAGTAGTCTCTGGTTTTATGACAAAAGGAAATAAACAAAAAGATTTTTATTTCGCACTGTGAGAGTCTAAAAATAACATCTATAAGATCGTAATCAGCTCTCTATTTCAGAAAAGACTTAAACAGTTTCTATCTGGAGAAATCAGAGTTAGATTTTCTCAAAGTTGGCTGCCTGCCCTACAACTTTATCCTGGTGGGCGGCAAAGATAATAAATATTCAAAGCCTGATTCCAAGGAGGAAAAACAAAGCCTTTCCAGAAATATCTATACTAAAAACACACGTTTTCCACACACCAGAAATAGTTTACTAATATATATTCTCTGCTGATTTTCCCCCATTTCCACTTTCATTTAAGAAAAGTCTGTCTTCCTCCCCCTCCTTGCCCCCAAATTTGGTCAAAGCAGTTAAAATGGCATGAATGACTTAACGCAGGATTTAAAAGGGTATTAGTTAAAGAGATAGTAATTACAGCTGTTTTGAGAAACGCCAAGCTTTCAGAAACTCTACCAGGAGCCATCCATCCCTACTGAGCTGCTACAGACCCCGAGATTATCTTGTCTATATCGGGGAGAACATCCCTGGCACAATTCTCCTCCCACACCCCCAGAGTGTTACGACATCACAGTGGGAAGGCAGCCACGTAGGTGACAAAAATCTCTGAACGATGGGTTTCATTTCCAAACGCATCACCTACAGAAATTAAAAAATCAAAACAAGGGTGGCAGATGAAGGTGTTAATCTTTACCGAAGAAACTATGTCAGGGCCGAGGAAAGTTTAGAAAATCAAACTGAGCATTCGAATGAAAATGGATTTGCATTTTTTTTTCCCACTCGTCACCACTATCAAACTTCTAGTCTCTCTAACTCTGTCTCCATGAAACATTAGATCATTGATTTGCCCAGCTCATAAATCAAATGGGGTTGACCAGGGCTGATGGCAGGCTGGGAAGTTCTCAAGGAAATATGGCAGGTGGACCAAGCAGCTGGCACTTCCCAGTGGACGGACACTCATGGCACAGTATTGACCGTGGCATCGAAGGGCAGGAGAGCAGAAGGAAGCCGTGGGATCAAAATAACCTTTTCCTACAGGTCAAATGTCTTCAAGCTCTGGGAGCAGGAGGGATGGGCAGTAACATGTACCCAACATCAGAGTGGGGATGGCCTCCAGGTGCAACTCCGGGCAAGGTGGTCTCATCACAGTGGCCTGCGCCTGAGAGCACTTTTGTTCCTTATACGGTGGCTCCTCCCCATCCTTCCGGTCTCAGTTCAAGTGTCACCTTCTCAGAGAGGCCTCTCTTAACCTCCCCATCTAAATGAAGTACTTATTTAATACCGACATCAATAAAGAAGTGGAACCGCTAGTCACGGTTATAATGGGGAGAGTCAACACTCCCCACAGACCTGCAATGAGCCCCCAGAATGTGCTGACACAGAGCAGAGGCCTGGGGGTGCAGTGGGGAGCCAAGGAGGAGAGCCGAGCCGAGTTTTCCTAGCAGGGGAGGGTCCCAGAGGATTGGAGACAAAATACTAAAAATGCCTGGCACGTGGTAAGCCCTCGGTCTGTGAGAGCTTTTGTTACCTCTGAAAGAAAACCCCAAACTTGGAAATCTACATGAATAAAACGAAGGAATGACCATATGCTCAAAACATTCAAAGGGTCCTCTTTGCACCCAGGACTTGGCTGCCCCTCTTTGTACTCACAACCTCCCGGACATGTGCGCAATACAATTCAGTTTGCAGAACTTTTCATTTGGGGTGCCAAAGTGACACGCGTAGCACCAGTCAATGTAATGAGTGCCTGAGCAGGACAAAAGGAAAACAGGCTGTTTCTGGACTTGGAAATTCTTCGAAAGACAAGGTCCTCCAGTGACAGCTCGGAGCCTAGCCAGGGAAGCCCCCTCAACAGCCCCCCAAGCTCTGCCCTTCCAGCTGCAAGGAGAGGCAGTGCTCCTAACCAAGCCTGCCCCTTCAGGCTGGCCAGACGAGAGAGATAATGTCCTCAGCCACCATCAGGGGCGGCAGCGAAAAGACGGCCCTGGTGGAAGAGGATTTGGACAATAGAGAGAAGACATCGGTGGCATGTCCCGGAAGAGGAAGAGGATGAAAAAGGTGGCAAACAAAGTTCTATTTCTCCCCAGTTCCAATCAGTCGGCGCTGAGGGAGGGCATGGGGAAGTGGGTTCAAGATCCCTTTGAGCGGGCCGAGGGTTGCTCTGTGGAAAGATTTTAACTTCTTCAAATTGGGGTTCTATTAAATTGTACTTAAAACATAATTTCAAAGATGCTATCCAAGTGATATGTGCATTTAATTAAAACTCATGGTTTTTTTTTTTCAATGCTTTATAAGTAATTCAAGCCCTAAAGTTGTAACCACCCGAGGGGGATTGGTTATAACCCCAATCACTGCTTTTCCACTGCTGAACTCTCTCGCCCACACGCCTCCCTCTCCTGTCTCCATTGTGCCGCCCCCCCCCCCCCCCGGCACTGTTCTCTGACACCAGCCTCCAACCGGAGCCTTCCTCGCCTCTGGGCCTCCATAAAGCCAGCAGGTACTTTTCTGAAAAGCAGATCTGTCCACACCATTTCCCGAGCTATAGTACTCACTCCTTCCTGAGCTGTCCCACGGCCTTCAGGACAAAGGGCAAACTCCCAAGGGCAACACCTCAGATGAGGCCTTCACGGTCCCTTCCCTCCTGCCAGGACTGCCAGTGTCCCTTTGCCCCATGCCCTCTGGGCGTCACCCACGACCAGCTGCTCCCTACCAAGCCTCTCGCTGGCTCTCCTCTGCCTGGAAGGCCCTTCCTCCCGTTCCTCAGCCTACAAGACCTGTGTGTCCGTCAGCCTCCAATATCATCTCTTTGAACTCTTCCCTTTAAATTCCTCACGCACCTGGTTTTGAATTCCTCTAAGTGATCAGACTGTCCGACAATCACCTCTATTACAGCATCTTTGATTTAGGGTGTGATTTGTTTGTTTGTTTCTGTATTTCTTAAGAGAATGTGAGTTCCTAAGACCCTGGCCTCGTTTTATTCCCAGGGCTCAGCACTGAGCAAGCAAAAAGTCCATAGTCAGTAACTGCTTCTTGGATGAATGAGTGAATGGTACCCTGCAGCTCCCAGAGCTCCCTTTTCTGCAAAGCAAATCTGACCTGCATCATTTTTTGAGCTGAATCCCTTCCTGGGCTCCTTCTCAGATAATGAGGTTACACTGGGGGCTATTCACAAACACGATAAAAGAAGGAAAAGAGAGAGAAGGAGGAGAAAGCTCTATGGAACTCTGACAAGGTAGTTATTTTCACTGAGTTTCTGTTTCTTCATTTGTAACACAAACCGCGCTGCCCAGATGCGCTTCAGAGGGATCTTCCAGTTCTCAGATTCTACCCGGTTGGCCCCAGCAAGTCTTCTAGAGCCTCTGGCAGCTATAACCCGAGCCTTAGCGCCACCTAGTGATAAACAGGCACAGCAGCAGTGGGGAGAAAGATGGGGAGCAGGGAGGGTAAATGAGACAGGGAAACCCCAAGCTGAATTATATGACGAGGCAGCAAGAAATTAGGTCAAATGTGAAGTTAAACCCAGAGGCCAAACCTCAGTGACTTTGAGTCCTTTATGCTGGTGATGAAATAAGTGATGAACCTCAGAACATGTATGAAGCATCCAATCAGGATGCCTGGAATGTGACAAAGGCAGCAACACAGTTCCTGTGTCCTGTGGTCCTCTTGTTCTTTTATCGATTTGCGGCTTATTGTCCTAGTTATACCTTTTCCTTAAGAGAAAATGTACTTTTGAAGAATCTATGGCATAAACTTTTAATAACCCAATAAAACTACAAATCAACTATTTAAGAGTACATACGTATTTTTCAAAAAAAAATTTGACCATCGGAGGGTGATAAGACAATGTTAAAATTTCAAATATGGCCAATTAACATTATGAAAAATATTAAGAACGATTCTGAGAGAAGCAGTAAAACTAACGAAACACGAGTGTCTAAATAATGATCGTAGGTAAGTTCCACTAAAACTACTGACATAAACAATTTATGAACCTAATATTTGATTTCCAAATTACTTTCTAGTTGCCAAAAATAAGAATCAGCCAACTAACTGAACAAATAACAGTTTGTTTGTTTTTTTAAATTGAACATCTGCTGAAGGAGAATGACGCTGAGGCTTTGCTATAAATAGTCTGTCGCTGGGGCCCTGCTCCTGAGACCATTTTCTGGGCAAAGCAAACACTTCAAAGAGTAGGTACTTTGTGGACCCTGAAATAAATAAGGGCCTTTGAGAGGGGAAAGGAGGCAAATAAGCCCTGCATTTACACTCTCTCTAAAAGGAGATCGC